>VXBT01002040.1:20722-46162 GCA_013400235.1 Oriolus oriolus
TCTCTGCCGCCCCACAGAGATGCTGTGATGCAGGGAGATATTGTTTCTACATGCAGCAGATCCCAAGGGTGGTGTGCCGCTCTGCTCCTCTCACAGAAAACAATAAGGCTGTGAACCTACTGTCCTTGCAAGTGCTTCACAGCTAATGGGAAAAAGCTATTCCAAAATTGTCTTTGAGGAAGCACAGGATGGCTCAATTTCATTTTACTGGCATTGATGTTATTGCTCTACAAAATGAATGAAAATTATTTTAGGAGCTTTCCATGTTTTCCCAAAGTTTAAAAATGAGGTGTGGAATATTGCTGTTTCAGGAAGAGGAGGTTTGGGAGACACTGTGTAAGAACTTGACAAATGGCACCTAAAGATAGCCTGTGAAGATATAAATATCCCATTTGGAGGCTTTCTCTTTAAAAGATTCCCAACATTGACTTACAGATATATCTCCCAAGGCTTTGATTGCTGCTGAGGAGACACATTTTGGTGATGAAACCAGTATAAAATATGTATGCATAATTTTGAAATCTAGATTTTAAACTCCCTAGGATAGAAAATTCATGTTCTTGGAGGACTCCGCATTGGGCCCTATGACTCATGTGAACTCTTGGATGACTCTGAGTTTGGCTCTTGGTTTTGTAAGGTCTGTGTATACCTTTCATGGAAGTTCATGCCCAGCTACATAATGAAAGGACACTGTCACATCAGGTTATTTGAGAGATCATGTAAATAATCAAAAATACTTATTTCTGATTTTCTTGGAAATTACAAACTTTCCAAAAGCCTTCATTCACCACTAAAATTCATGTTTCCAAGATCCTGTTTCTAGCGGGTGGGTTTTACTAATTTCTTAACTCCAGACCTTGTAACCTCTGCATACACAAGCCTGCCTAGTTCTGGCAACAGCCAACTGTGATTAATCTCAGTGCAGCTCTTACAGACTCTGCATGGTAAAGGGATCTTTCTGGTAAGAAAAAGCAATATTTCTACTTCCAAAAGGAAAACATAAACACCAGGGACATGCAGGGTAGTCACTAAAGATCAATGCAACATCTCTGTTACAGGTCTGTTCCAGAAAACAGCAGGGATCATGGCTGGTAGCAAGAGCCCAAAAACTTTCAGCTGAGACCATCAGAGCATGTAGAGCTGGACCACGGATGAGAGTAAAATGGTAACCCTGGCAGAGACTTGCAAATGCACACTGCAGTATTTAATCCTCTGACGTTATAGGTGGAGCTTGTCCTGAAAGATGACATTCATCTCCATACAAACCACCTTCCCAGAGTTTGCAGGAAACTTACAGGGAGCCCCCAGCTCACATGGTGGCGATGCCTTGAGATGGAGCACCACACAGCAACAACTGACCTGCTTGGGCTGAGCTAGCTGGAGGAACAGGCACAGATGTGGCTGTGCCAGTGACTCCCCGTGCCCTAAAGACCTCAACAAATCCCAGTTATCCTGTGGGTACAATGCGCCAATGCAAGCACTTTTCTTCCAGGGCCCAAGGGATCTCCCACCACACACAGGGACAAGGAGCATGTTGCTGCAGATGACCTTGGAGATCTCTGTGCAAGGTAGTGCTGCACAGCCTGCGCTTCACTGGAGGGTTTCAGAAGAGACCAAGAAATGTGAAGGGCCAGAATAACAGGTCTTGCTCAACAAAGACCCCTGGCAGATGGTACTTTGGACTGCCTTGCTAGCAGCTCAGGGAGGCACATCCTCTGGAATATAGGGAAGAAATTCCAAAGACTCTGGCTGAACGTTTGTAAAAGCAAATACCAGCACTAAAACACTCTGGGTCTGTTGCAGAACAAGCAATGAAATCCCCTTCTGCCACAGGAGTCATGTTATGGTGAAACCACACCCAGCACCTCAGGCACATCTGCAGAGTCCAGCCTGCTTGGGGACTTCTAGAGAATCTCAGACCTCTTTGTCTCTGATTACAACAACCTCTTCAGCAAGAATCTCTCAGGTCATTTGTCAAATATACTTAATTCTTGTTAGATCCTGTGGCAGAATTGAGTGAAAAGGTGACCCCATCTGTAGCAGATCTCAGCTTCATTTTAGCTGAGAAGCTGTTATATCTCAGCCTCTCTCACGGGCTAGCTGCTATTTCTAACCTGTCCAGTGCTGCATTATGTCAAAGGTCATTATTTATTCAGAAGAACTAGAGGGTGAGATAGCATCCTGGTTCTGTAACAGGGATCAATAGGTGCCTCTTCTATAATGAAAGCAATTTCTTTTTCTTTTAAGGCCTAATTTCTGAGCACTTAGAGAACCATTTCTAATGCTGAACCATTAGGGATTGTTAAAAACATCAAAGCACTACTAAATGATCTATTAAAAAATACTATTGTTGCAACTGCTATTATGCTAATCTATGTATGATCTTGTTATTCTACATAGTAACAAACTCCCAAAGCTAAAGAAAGCTAGCTGCACTAAGACAAGGAAAATAGAGTTTCATGGAAAATTAGTTACCTGTTAGTAGAAATAGTTTTAATTTCTTTATCTTAACTTGCAAGCCAATGGCTTCTTTCTTGTAGTTGGTTCTGGAAAACAAGAAAATCAGGTGTAACATAATCTATTACACAGAGCTGCAGATCTCACTTTTCTCTTGAAAAGAGCAATGACCACCAAAATCACACCATGAAAATCTGCCACCTTGTTTCTTGGCAAGTAAAGTAATAAGAATACTTACTATTACTACTACTAGTAGTAGTACTCAGCAGCAGCAGCAGCTAATGAAAGTTACCTTGCACTGGTGGAAAGAGGCAAGAGAGGAAAAAGTAGAGTTTATTTTGGAAAGAGAAAATAAACCAAATCCCAGAAAAAAAGTCCGAAGGGAGAAGGACAAATCTTGCATTTTTGGAACTTGGTGCAAAACTATTTGGCACCCCTGGGGAAACTGAGTCTTCCTTGGACCTCCTTGAATATCATAAGGGTTCTTAAAAATACATGAACAAGCTCAGAGGTCAAACCAGCATCAGGAACACAAAAGTGTGCATAATTTTTTTTTTTACTTTTACTATCCTTTCCTTACAGAGAATAACAAAGATAGCAATTAAAAAAAAAAAAGAACAGTTGCATCAGATTAGGTTCTGTATCTAATGCAGGGAAGAGATGGTCACCACAAGGTCAATAGAGCAAATGTTTACCCTCTGTCAATTCCATCTTTTGTATTAGGTATTTTCCAGTAGAATATATACTAAAAATCCCTATAAAACTTCACAATGATAATGATGGTTTTCTTAGTGCCATGGGTATGGAGACACCCCAGAGGCAGCTCAGTTGCCCCTTAGACAGGCTGCTATCTATACTCACAAGAGGGAGAGACATCCAATAAATAATGTGAATGCGGAAAATCCAGAGACAAAATTTCTCTTGTACCAGGCAGAGCTGGCAGCAGAACTTAGGAATAAGGCAGCAAATAGGAGAAGCTGAGGCTGGTGTGTGCTTTTTTGGGTCTGTGAAAGGATTCTGCACATAACTGAGAGTGAATCAAAGCTGTCCAGTCACTATTGCTCCCTTTGGTATACAAACTTGCAAGCCAAAGAGGGTAAGACTGGTTTTGTCCCCAGTACATTACAAAAATAAGAAGAAACTCGAACGTGAACATGCATGAGATAGCACTTTGAGGGGGTGCGAGGAGGAGGAGGAGGAGGAGAGAAATAGGCACTGACTTGTGATAGAAAGCTGCCTGTAGCATCGCTTGAACATTGAGAAGATCTGCTCCCCTGGGAGCTCCATTCAGAAGGGGCCAGCATGGAGGGGCAGTATTCTACACCATGCAAGAGCAATGTCAGCTAGAACTGCTCTCAGGAGAAAAAGCAGAAAGCCAGTGTTGCTCCCAAGAAAACAAATAAACACACAAAATCGCAGATTCTTCCAGAACTGCAAGCCTTTCCAGACTAAAAAGAACCAATACATGTCTCTGGGGAGTCTGTATGCAGGTGCCCAGGAAGCAAGGCCACGCACCCACAGCAGGGTGCAGAATAGCCAGGCTTTGTGGGGAGCAACCCACCACAAGGCTGCTGATCTGAGAGAGACACTGGTGTGAGATTTGCTGCCCACATGTAGGCAGACATGCAAGGCTGTTGCCTGGTCTTCCACAGCAGCTCACAGGGAGTCATGGCTCTCCCCAGCTCAGGGACAAAACAAACTGCCTGCTGTTACCTACCAGCTACAGAGACAGCCTAAACAGGTAGCTCAGACCCTGCATGGTGCTGTAGTCAAGTACAGGTGAAACAAACCCTGAACCTGAAACCTGCCTGTTGCACCCCTGGACCTCTTCCTGCCCAGAGTAAAGTACTGCAGGGAGAAGCAGAGTGACTGTTTTCCTCTTGGCCCCAGAATGGCCACCTGGTCCTGGTCCACTCAGTCTGGGATTAAGCCTGCAAAAAGACATTTTAATTGGGAATTAAAAACTGAGATTGTTATCACTATTACCTGGGATGCAACCTATGATTCATTAACTAAAGGAAGAGTGACTGTCAGGGAGATGGTCATTACAGATCAGACTTCAACTTTGCATTATCTGTTTCTCAACACTTAGAAATAACTTTGCATTAGTGTATTTTTGTATTAAATTGCAGACCTTTTTTTTCTCTACTAATTGTACTATTTTTTTAATTTATCTTACAATGGAATGCAATAATTTTCTATAATATTCCTCCCACTACTTAACCTACTTAACAAATTTCAACTCCCTGCAACCTAATGCATATAAAATTGATTTTCATTTCAAAAGCAGTGAAAGATTTTTATTGCAGACATTTAAAATACTTTTCACATACTGGAAATCCATAATGCATGGTTCGAGATCAAATACAAAGCTATGATCCTCCAGACCGAGCAGTTTTGCGTTTAAATTCTTAAAACGCATTATCAAGGGGAATAATCAGTTTTTTAAAAAAAAGATACAGAGAGTCTTTTGTTTCTAATGTATTATTTGATCCAAATTTTCATTTAAAAATAAATTGGCCAGGTGCATTAGATATTCTCCAGCATTAGTCAGCCAAACATCCAGTGATTTCAAATGCTAAAGAATACACACTGCACCTGCAATATGCAGGTTTATAGGGGATAAAAAAACTGAAGTGCTTTGCTTACTACAGCTGAGGATAAATGCTGCTGTACTCTATAGCTGAAATGCCAACACTGGAATTGTAATAGCACGTAACAGTGTGAAAATTATCTACCATGATGGATGAAAGATGCACTCACATATTTCTGCAACAAATATATGAACCAGACAGAAGGTGGGAAGAAAAGGATGTGGGAGCCAGTGAGCATGTACCCCAGTTCTGTTCCCTGGATTGGTCCCTGTCTCTGTCCCAACTCTGGTCCAGAAAGCTCCTCCTTCCCAGTTCTCCCATTGGCCCCTGTCCCTTTGTCCCTGCCTCAGTTTCCCTGTTGGTCTCTTTACCCCAGCCCCGCCTATGTACCGCTGCTGTGCCCCCAAACCATTGGTCCCTGATGTTCTCCCTGCCCCATATAAAACCTGGACCCCCCCATTGTTGAAATTGTCTTTGCCTCTGGCTGCCCTTCACTGGAGAGGAGGGAATAAAATCTTCCTGGTGGAACCCCATGCAAAGACCCTTCCTGTCTCTTTGTCGTCGGTGTGTCGTAATAGCCAGCCAGGGTGTGAGTGGCCCACTGGCTAACGACAAAAGAAATATGAACAAAGGCTCACTAGCAGTAAAGTCAAGTAAAATGTTCAGGTTGCTGAAGACCCTGGCCTGTGTATAGTCTGCTAAATACACTATTCTAGCACTAAAATGTGTGTGTCCCGGTATGGAACCAGGCAGGGGCACAAAGAAAAAGAGTCAGGAAATTTATTTTTTAGTATAGTCCTTCATATCTGTGAACCTGTCATTCATGCATTTGCTATGTACAAAGTTGCTCTTAGGAGAAGTGCTCGGTCCAGCCCTACTCCTGATTCTTTTCCTATTTGAATTAAACCAACATTCTAAGGAAGAACAAGATATGCATCCTTGTTCCCACCTTCAAAGAAGGAAGGACATGCAACCTCCAGTCACCCAACTGATGCATTTTTCTAGAAGTAACACCTACCGGGATTTTGCCTCACACACTCAGGCATATACAAATAGCTCAGAAAAATGTCTGGAAAACTGGTAGATTTTTCAACTGAGCTGAAGTTTCACACTGTGGACTCTCTGTCTGCCTCTGAAAAAAACCAGAGCAGAACCACTCAACATTTTCCTTTTGCTGGACTTACTGGCTTTAAATTTAAATGTGGCCTTGTAAAAAATTTCTGGGCTTACATTTGGGAATATTTTCAGAAAATTTTGCTTGTTTGACTAGCACAATGCTTCAGACAAATGAGTTAAGTACTTGGTTTATGATGTTGTTTTTCCCACATCACGTTTTTTTCCACTTGCATTTGTTCATTGCTTACTGCTGAAGGTTCAGCTTCCTGCTCTGCCTTCCATGGAAAAGAGCCCTTCAATGGGAAAACAAGCCATTGAATTGTCACAGGTGTACAGGGAACAAAGTGGGCACAGGGCATGTTGGAATTCACTTTGGTAGCCTGACTTGATAGTTTAAGTGGACTTCCAAGCCCAGGTGGACATCCTCTGAGAGTGGTCTCCAAGTGGCTTCATTACTGGGGGCTTTGTCACATTCAGAAATTAATATTAATTAGTGTTCATCCAGGAATATGTATTTATCTTAAGTTTCACAACTTGCCAGCTGGGGAAAACAAGAAAAGTCAGGGTGACAAAATCTTCTTCTCTAAACCTGACCAGTTCCATCACAGACATGGGGACTTTTCAAACTGCAGCCTCACAGAAAGTGAAAGTCTTCAGCAGTCACTGGAGAGTCATTGGAGAGTCATTGGGTGCAATCTATGGTCCAGCTAGGCAGGGTCTGTTCTCTCCCTGCTGATAAGGGAGAAAATCTCTATTCAGGATCGTGCCTCTTCTTCTGGTAGATGCCATTTACTGAACAGCAAGCAGCAGAAATCTCACAAAAACAGCCAACAGTCTGAGCCCAAGAGGAAGATAAAGTTTTGAAAGCAGTGGGGTTTGCTGCATCAGGTTGTTTGGAGGGACCACCTGAAGATGCACTTGCACCTTGATGGTTGGAGTATTGGCAATCCCTGTAACAGTACCAGATAAACCCTAACCAAGGGCAGTAACATGGGGACATGCACCTGCTGTGCATGACACCAGCGTATTGCATCCCAGACACTGTAAAAGCATCCCTGTAAAAGCACTGTTCTTCCTGAGGGCTTGGCAGTGCCCTCAGCTGCACCAGCTCCTGACACCTGTGCAGGCAAGAGGAAATTTCCAGTGCTTTATGTTAAAGCAAGGGAGGAGACATGAGAAGTATGAGTGCCTAGGAGAGAAATCCTCTTCCCCTCCAGCTCCAAGCACATGACTTTTAACCAAATCTTACAAATCTGGAGAGACATAGCCATGATTTTTCAAGAATAAGAATATATAACTGATAACCTTCATCTCCCCCTGTCTCAAAATAGGAGACCAAAGACCTGCGTAACTGATTATTGAGTCATTAGGATATTTCTCTATAAGCCTGCTTTCTCATGTTTTCTTAATGTTTCCATTTTTTGCTCATGACTGCTGTACAGTTTATTTGGCATACTGTAAAAAAAATTATCCTCTTTCACCAAAAGCAAGCAAGAAGGAGCTTCTAGCAAAGAGAGTTCAGTAATTCATTATGGAGCCATCATCCAAAGGTTTTCACAAGATCAAGCTAATACTATCTTTTATTTTCTTTTTGTAAATCCTTACCTTGATTGTATTTTTTTTCCTTCAAGAATGTTATAATTAGCGCTGTGTTTGACTTCCTATGGAAAAATCATAAAGGCTACAGTCTCAAGAGGAGTTATCATAGGCCAATTTCAAGAAAGTATGTCTTTAGTGGGACCAATTAAGTCTTCTCAGTCAATCATTAAGCAAGTGCCTTAGTGAGCTGGAGAAAGTAACCCACAAAAAGATTATAAAACAATTTCTGTGCAAGAGATTGGAGGGATTTTATTTTTAACTGTGTCTAGGTTTTTGTATAACAAACAAAGAAATTAATCCTATGAAACATCTTATTAGTGCATTGAACTTTTTTCCAACAAATGATGTATCTTCTGCAAGTTTATTGTGCACAGTGTTTGATAAAATCTAGGCTTTGGTGAATAATACACTCATGGCAGATTTTTTTTTTTTTTTTCCGTAATATGTTTCAGAAAGCTAGCAGCTGTATGAAAACAAAGCCCATATAATTAGAAGTGTTCATATAACAGCAGTTCCTTTCCCGTGTTCCTAAGCCACACACTGACAGTAAAAGAGAAACTGCATTTCGCCTGAAAGGCTTTACAGTCGCGCTGAGGGGCTGGTACCGGAGGGGGCCCATACCCAGCGTGCAGCCGCGCCAGGCTCCATGAGGCAGCTCTGTGGCAGGCAGGAGCTTGTGTCCCCAGTGCCACAAGGACCTGGAGCACAGCCCGAGCCCGGCTCACCCTCCGTCTGCAGGGAGGCAGCCGCACCACCCCTGCCTCACCGGTTCCATCCCACATGGGAGAGACGCCAGCCCCTTGCCCCTCCCGCATCCCTCCTCCCATCCACCCACCCTCTGGAATGACTCACAGCTGAATAGCTCAGGCGGGGTCATTAATAAAGCTAGCTGAAAAATAGTTTTGGGTGGGAATCTCTAGAGCTTGCAGTTTAACAGTTTTTATGATGTGCTTTTTTAAAAAATTAAAATTCCAAATCTTAAAAAACAGTAAAATGTCAGTGGAAACCATTCTTGCAAAGGGCTTAATTTTTTGCTTGACATTTTTAATATCAAATACTGGAGTATTTTTGAATTTTTGCTTGCCCAACGTTGGAAGGGACTTCTGCTTTATAAGAAATAAGGAAACCATGGCAACCATAGCAGTTGTTTGCATTTGGCTAAGAAACTAATTTTCCATTGAATATAGCAATCTTGGTACAGGGCTTTCACCTAATTTTGAAAAGAAAAATCCTTCCTTCCTAGGGTCATGTGAAGCACACTGCACACTTAATCATGTATGGGTCAGCCAACTAGATGGACAAGCAACCTTTGTAAGTAGAGAACAGCAAAACTTAGACAAAAATAAGTGTGGGATTTCCTTGCCCTCTGGATATTGGACGATGAAAGAGTAAGGTGCCTATTAAACTACAGCTGTTACTCAGCCTCTTCTCTAACCAGCAGTTCCTTCTCATGTTTTGTACTATGAATGGAAAATAATAAAATAGGGCTTGCTGTATGCAACTGCTGGGTGGTATTTATTTATAGCTCTGCTGGGGATAGTGTGACTGGCTGGGCAACGCAGTATTAATCATCTTTCCAGTGAAAAACTGGAAAGTGTTCTCAGGATAAGATTAGACGTTAAGAACTGTATTGTATCTTTTTGGGAAAATCGTGTGCCGGGCAGGGTGGAGCTGGGGGAGGACTGTGCCCAGCACATCCCAGAAGAGAGCATGTGCTGCAGAGGATGGGATGCTCTCCTCTCAGCTAGCCAGCTCTGCTGGGTGCTGCAGCAGACACAGCAGCGCAGGAAGAACTGAGCATTGCTTTCTTCCTCTCCCCTGCCTTTCTCTTCTGAAAGGAAGACCTTCTTTACTGGAAACAGCCTTGGAGCAAAGGCAAAGCAGCATCCCTCCTCTCCAGGCAGTGGAGGAGAACCCTGCTCCACAGAAAGGCTGGATGTAATGTTGGCTGAGGCACTGGTGTTGCATGGTGATTTGGGGATAGAAGGAAAACCTTACAGCTACAAAAAGTTAAAGCACTAATAAACCTGAAAAAATGTCTCTCAAAGCACTAGGAGATAAGCAGCGCACGTACAGCTGAAACTGAGGGGAGCTGGACAGAGAAAAGCAGCAGCTCTAACTGCAGCCTGGGAAGTCCAGTGCTTTGCAACCACAAAGCCCAGCAACAGAACAGAACAGAGAAGTGCAGCAGGGATTACTGAAACCAGCAGCACAGAGCAGTGACAGCCAGAAGATGATATACGACCAGAGCAGGGACAGAAAAAGGTCCCAGCTCCCACCAGGAAACCCAGCCCCTCTGGAAAGCAGGGATGCTGGATGGAGCACATGGTGGCTCTACACAGCTCTACAAAGATGGAGACCCAAGGGTACTAAGCAACTTTGAAAATCAGAGGGAGTAAGTACTCCTGTACTCCTGCAGCACCTGCCTGTGCTACAGGATGTCTGCTAACACTGCAAGAATGCCCTTATTACCACTACAGGCTGTGAGGTTTGAAGGAAGGCAACAAAACAATGCCCAGCCACTTCAGCTCCTGACACACTTGAGGTCCCTCTGAGAGCTTCAATCCAAGTAACTCATTGGCAAAAAGAGAAGATGAAGACAACCTGGTCAGGCCTCTAACTGCATCAGTGTCCCGCCCTGGTTTCTTAACTTGATATTTAACCTTGACCAGCATATCTTAGGGCACACTTTTGTCAAGCCTTCAAAGACTGCACATCTACCCTGCTTCCCACATGTACACATGGCTGTCCCCCCAGGGGGCACCAGGGAGGAGCCAGCTCCCACCCCAGGAACCACAGCAGCATGTCTACAGAAAGTGCAGCATCAACGTGAAGCCCCAAATCCCTCTGTCAATCCCTCGCCTCATTTACCAAGTATTGGCCTAACTGAGCTCTCTCCCTGTCCTTATCTGCAGTATAAGCATTTCCCTGGCACCCATCATTGCCCTTGAAAGCTAGCATCCCCCCAGCTCATGTCCTCCTGTGCACAGCTGGAAAGCCAGGCAAACTCTTCTCTCACCCTAGACACCATTTCAAAGCCACAGCATTGCTAAAAGCCTAAAGCAGGGCTCAATATTTCAAGGCAAATTAAGGGATGTTGTACATGCAAGGCCGTGTTAAGCCTACCCTCTGAGACTGTGATGTGAGCTGGAGGCTCTCAGGTGTCCCCTAGACTGCTGTTGAAGATCTTCCTTGTGGTTAATGAACCCCAGCAAATAATCAGACCCCAAATGATAGGCTTGATTGGCAAGTAAGCATGAAACGAGCGGAAAGGGAGAGCCAACGGAAGGATACAAGCAATAGGAATATAATTATGCAGTGATTCATCTTGGGCATGCTTGCACACTGGGAAGAGGGGGGCAGGAAAATAGGGGGAACCAAACCTTTTCTTGATTTTATTTTTTTGGACAGTAGTGGAAATCCACAGAAGATTATCTGGAGGAGTGATTTAAAAGAGACATAGGTGGATATACTGCAAGGATCAAGGAAAGTGAAGCAGCCCTTTGATTCTACATGAGCAATGCAGAACTGTGCTTCTACAGTGTGCAGTGAACACATTACTGAGATCACAGATTCAGGAGCTTAGTAGGCATTTACAATCCTATCCTCTCTCTTTGTAGCTTAACCTTCGTGAAACATAGAAGCTTTCACCAACCTTAAGGAAAAACTGTGGGATGAGAATTTTCATAGGCAGCCCACCAGGAGTCTATAAATATATCTGAGTAGTGGCAGAGGCAGATTTTAAGCACATACAAAAGATTGCTTTTGGGAGATCTTTAAAGCATTGCAGAGCAGGTGAACTGCTTTGAAAGCTTCAATTGTCATTTTGAATTAAATGCTCATATCTACTGTATTTATCAAGTCAAATTACAGGCAGTTGTTACTGGCAGCTGCAGAGAGTGATACAGAGCGCACTCCCTGTGAGCTGTGTGTGATCAGCCCAGCGGGCTGTGAGTGGTCAGAACTCAGGAGCAGCACGGTTATTCTTCAAGTCCGTCACTCGCTCCAGCAACAGGGCTGCCAACTGGCAAAGCAGCAGGTTTGCTTTCTCTTCAAGAGCCCAAAGCTCACTTCTCTGGCCATCCTTCTCTCCTGCTTCACCCAGTATAGATCACCCTTAAGAGCTTGCAAGGACACAGATGCCCTCAAAGCAATAGCTTTTCCACTTCATTTCCATAACACATGCTGGTGGAAGTCAACCAACTTTGGCAGCTCTGCACAAGCACTCACCAGGATGGCTGGAGGTCCTCACACTGTACAGGTAGCCACAGAATACTCCCCCTTTTGGGCAAATGCAGGTAAAATTGATGGCCAGGTCTTACACCAACGTGTTGAGAATCACGTGCATGTTGGCCAGTTGCCTAGTGCATGGCTCTTCTACTTTCAAGCTTTCTAAAAAAAAAATCATAATGAATAGATGGCAAATGAATAAAGGTTGATTTTTTTATGGCTGCGCCAAATTAATTACAAATGAGCAGCAAAATAAATCCAAAAGGCTATCATCCCATCTACCAATCAATAAGTCGAAAGTATAAATAAACTAGAATGATATAAAGTGCCTGTGGCACACACACAAACCCAGTGAGCTAAAAAAGGAAGGAAAACATTTCCAGTCTTCATCTGGAGAGATGCCACAGATTTCATCAGGCTAAGATGAAGGGGAAGAGTTTTTGTAACTACATGATTTTTATAGACTGAGCCTCATCTCTGCTATCTACCTAGGGGGGAAGTATTTTCTCATAGCCACTAAGCATCATTGCTAGTCATGTGCATGCACACATACATCAAAACTAATGGCCCAAGCAGTCTTAATGATTTCAGCAAGGGCAGGAGGCTTATCTTCAAACAGATAGGAAATTGTTTGCTTGGATAAGGGCCTAACTTAACAGAGAGAGGCAAACCCAAAAACAAGGCATTGCATACATCAGTTTACAGCAAAATCCTAGGGAAAGGTGTTTAAAATGTGTTGTGCAGAAAGAGACAATCAGATAAACATCTTCTGTACAGTGATACAGCGAGAGCTGCAGTCTGCAAACAAATTTGGTGTCTCATAATCCATTCCAAGAAGCATTTGAGAGGTGTGAAAGAAGAGGACCCAAGATAGCAACACTATTCCTGCTCACTGCCAAACTACCACACTTCTCTCTGGGTAGAAAAGAATGACAGTTCAGGAATAACCTCCAGCTGTTGCAGAAGCAGTCCCAGTGGCACCCCGAGTTGACTTTTCCTCCCTCTGAAATGACTGGTCAGGTCTCAAAGGCACTCCTACATGCAGGTCAGCACAACTGCTGGACCCCCCACAGAGTCCACGCTGCTCAGGCCAGGCTCATTGAGATCCAGTGGCTGGTAGCTCTTCATAGAATCTTCTGAAAAATTTACCACCCTTCTTGTTTCCCATATGGAAACAACCAGCAAAGATTTCATATTGTGCCTGCATTTGCTAATGAGCTGTACATATTAAGCAAAGACAGACATACATCATCCACTGCAGTCACTTGCAAAACACAAGGCTTGAGGATGTTTTCAATAGTCCCAGAAGGCTCAGTTTCACTTTGTGTTAAATTTTTGCCTCTCTATTCTATATGCCACCTCCAAGGAGCTCTCTTTATTTATGGATCAGCTTTCTCTTCTGAAAGCCCAGCGGGGCTTTAGCAGACCAAGTGTGAACACACATTTTAGTGTTCTCCATAATCAATGCAGAAAATTCATGAGCTGAAAGCTGTCTGTGGTAAAGCTGAAGTCTGTAGCTCAGACACAGGCTCTGCCACCTTTGTCTTGAAGACAGACAAGCTGCAATCACACACGAGTACTTAGCCAGGCCCTTGGCCTTCATAATTTCATCAGCCAGTCCTCACAGGCCCTCATCGCTATGCTGTTACATCCAGCCTCTTATAGGTTTTCAGAAGTTTGTTGCCGAGCCCTGAATGCAGCAGCTGAACTGGAGTAGGTACAGACAATGCCTACGTTCTCCTCATTCCAAGACAAAGTGCGTTTGGTCAGGCAGTGCAAGAAATACAACATAATGATTGATAATTCAGCACTGACAACAGTGCCTTGCTCACTCCTCCAGCTCCATGCTTCCCACGTTGTTCTCACCCACAGAGAACAAGTGTGTGTTCCATTTCAGATTACTTTATATTTTCCCTATTTCAATGTTACACTGTAAATTTTTTGCTCCTTTCACTACTCTCTGCGCCCCCCCACCCCCCCCTCTCAAATTTTGCAATATTTACATTATGCTATTTCGCTGTCCTCATTACTCTTCACAGCTGAGATTTACAGTGAACCAGCTGCATTATCCACATAAAGAGCTGTGCTCCATTGCCAGGTTGACAGCAGCATCAGCTATTAAACACATGCGGTAGGCCCATCACGTGGGTGTACTGGAACTGGTCATTTAGGAGCCACAGGTTGATCAATGCCACTTCAAATAGAATAGCATTTGTATAAGGGAACCCAAATGCACCTTCCTCTCTGGCTTTCTCCTTCTCTCTTCCTTCATCTTTCTCACTCCTTCCTCCCTTCTCTCTGTTATTCACACTGTATTTTTAAGTCTTGCTTCATACACCACTGCATTGCTGCTAGGGACTCACATTTGTACTTCCCTTCCTACCCACAACCTGGACCTCATTTGTTACATTTCTGTCATCTGTGTCAGTCAGCTCTTACATCCCAGAAACAGGGTTCTCATCTCAGTGCCACCTAACAAACAAATATCTAAGTAACAGGCCAGAGCTTCCTCTGCTGCTGTGCAGCACAGAAGTCCTTTAACTACACCAGAGCTGTGTGATTCCTCATCACTCCACAGGGACCACCTGGATCAACCTCCCTGGCAGACTGCTATCATCACACAACCAGCTGATCATACCTGTTAACCTGCCTTCATCTTAGTGGGTCAGAAATCCCAAACAGATGCTCTTGCTTTGTGATTCTTCATGGGCTGTAGCCCAGCCTCCACCAGCCACCTTCTCCAGCACCTCTGTGAAGGAAGGACACTGGAGTCATCTGGGACCTTGTGAAAAGAAAATATGACCATTACATAACTGTAACATTAAAAGGCAAAATCAAAAATAATACACCCGTTGAATATACCATTCTTGTAAAATTTTAATGCTGGATATATGTACATATGTACATAAATGCGATGTGTAATTTCTCACACAATCCCTGGAGTTTAAAATGCACTTATTTTGCCCAAAAAAGGCACCCAGCAAAATCAGTTCCATAAAAATTTAATTTCCTGTGCCGTTGTGGAGCTGAACACAGGGTGAAGGCACACCGTGTAGGTTACCTAGGCTACTTGGATTCAGCATAATTAATGGTAACACCTTAGCTGGGGCAAGGCAGAGTAAAGTATCTTTATTAGTGAGCTGGAGAAGGTGGTGGAGCAGACTCATGTCTAGATCTCAGCTGACAGCAAGTTGTATGGAACAGTCAATACAGCACTGCCTTGACAATACCCCTGTACCTATGGGAAAGGGATCAGTGACATGGGACTAGGGACTTCTTGTCTTGGGAGGATGAGGGACAATGGGCAAAAGTTGAACAAGGGTTTCAGACCACCTATAAACAGAAGAGTTTTGCTGCATGGACTGGGATCCAAAGAGGATATGTAGTCTCAGTTCTCAGAGTTCTTGAAGACCTGACTGGACAGAGTCTGTTTCACACTGAAGCATCCTTCAGTCCTTTGGATTCTTAAGGATGCAAAGTCATGCATACAAAAAAGACTAGAGCCTGGTTACAGGAAGGTTCAAGATCTGGACATCTGAAGGGCCAGTGGTGTCCTAGCCCTTCTGCTGGTGAGGGTGGATTCCAAAAGCAAGCACCCTGACAGACTTTGTTCACTGTACCTCTTCTCCTATTACAATACTGGGTACCCAGCACTGGGTATTTAGGATGGGATGGCTTTGCAAATGCCTTGTCTGTGTCCTGAGAGCCTAGGCACTGTTTTCCCCATGCCACACCATGAGCAAGACATACCTGAAAGTCTTTTGAACACTGCAGACCCATTCTTGACTTCAGGAAGAAAGTGCTGTGTTTCTTCATGCCCTGATTAAGCCACAGACATTTGTAATGTCTGGTAATCATCAGAAACTGTAGTTGTTGACCTGAAAGCCGAGAACAGTGGGTGATAATGTCAATTTCCACGTAAGAGACCTCACTGCATACATGAACAAAAAAGTCTCCCTTGCTTTTACAGCCTGATTGTTCACTGTGGGCAATATTAGGTGATTTAAGGTAATAGCTGTGTTCCAAGCACTCTCGGTGTTCGAGAGAGCAAATACACCTGGAATGAGAAAATAACAGTCAAGAGACAAACAGGAATACAGCAAGCCCCTGCAAACACAAAGGAACAGTGGCTGGGTGCAAACCTGGTGGCTTCCAGCAGTCAAAATGTTTTCTCACAACATCATAATCATGTAGGCCCATCTTAAGCACTCTGCCATTGACACAAAATTTTCAAATTGCTTTTTTTCCCTTTTAACATAGCTAGTATTTTGCAACTGAAGTGGCTTTGCATAGATATTACAGTGTTCCAAAGAAGCTGCTTTAGTAAAACCTTGCTGCCTCTTCACACTGGGGCATCTCAGAAATCTAGAGATCACTCACATAGATGTAAAACATTAGAATAGCATGAAGTGCTTTTGTTCCACCTTGGAACCTTTGGCAAGGCTTCACAAACCCTCTAAAGGGCTTTTTCCAGGTAAAAAACACTGCTCTTAAGTTCAAGTGAACTTTTGTTCCCAAACCACAGAGCAACACTGGCTAAACTCCTTGGGATTATAGTGTGTACCTGCATGCTGCAGGCTGTCTTCCATTACACATCACAGGCTGGGTCTAGGACTCCAATTTCTACCCATAATTAACTTTTGGAGAACAGGAATTTCCTCTTATTGGGAAAGCAAACCTGTGAAAACTAAGCTTGGTCAGAATGTTAATGCTTCCTACTAATTCCTTGTCCTACAGAGCTGAAGTAACTATGGAGGATTTATCCAGGTTCTGTTCAGCTGAGCTATCGTCTGAAGCATTCTTAATGAAGTACAAGTTGCAAGGTTAATCCCAGTAGATGTAATTGCAAACACACAGGAAACCTGTACACGAAATTTAACACTCAGGGTCTTTCACTGCAAAATGACATGCAGAACTGAATCATGGTTAGACTTGAATATCCTACCTTCCATCTGACTGGCTCAGCAGAGCACTTTCTGTTTGCTGCCTAAGCTCATTTGCTCTGTCACTGAGTAACAGACAAAGCACTGTTCATCTTTCTCCCCAGATTTTTCTGTAATTATAAAGATTGCCTACATTTTAGACAATCCTTTGTGCCCTAATAGAATCTGTTGCAGTGTTTCCTTGTTACCTGGATTAGTATGAACCATATTTATAAGAATAAAAGGCTGACAAGTGAAGCCTAGGTAGTACATGAACTGGATCTCTGTAAAATTAGGGTGAAGTGAAGACCATGGCAGTTCTGTATCCATTGTGAAGGTGACTGCAACATTGAAACTTTCTTCAGTGACAAGATTTCGGCATGGTTTAGGTTGGGATGGACCTCAGAGATACCTCCAAAGATACCTGGGCCAAACTCCCTGCTCGGAGCACAGTTGCTTACAGCAAGTTACTCAGGATATCAAATGGTCAAATTTTGAGTATGTCTGAGGATGGAGTCCCTCTGTCCATTGTATGCCAGTGTTCAGCCACTGTAACAGTGAACAACCCACAAAGCAAAATCTCCTTTGTTCCCATTGTCACTTGTCCTTTCATTGGGCACCCCTGGGAAGATTTTGGCTCCATCTTCTTTATTCCTCCCCAGTAGGTATTCATACACAGGGATGAGATTCACCCAATTCTTCTGTTCTGCAGAATAAGAAGTCACAGCTGTCTCAGCCTCTCCTCTTATGTCATATGATCCAACTTCTCCATCCTTTTTGTTCCCCTTTGCTGGACTATTTTCCAATATGTTCGTGCCTCTCTTATACTGGAGAGCCCAGAGCTAGAGTTACAAGTGTATATAAGTCTCAGCAGTGCTGAACTGAGTGGAAGGATCTCATCCCTCAATCTGTTTGCAGCCCCTGTCCTAATTCAGCCAAAGATGCTGTTGACCTGTTTTGCCACAAGAGCTCATTGCTCACTGATGACAGGGGATTAGAGCACCATTTGCCACTTACTCCAGCTTCGTGCCAGTGTTAACTCCAGTGATTTGAATGAACCTACACCAGCCTAATTAATCCTGGAGTAAGTTGACTTCAGTTAAGTTTAGCTTTGCAATGCAAATGGTCCCTACACTTAAAACTTTAGCTAGTCTGCTGGAAAAAGGGCATTTGAGATGGGAATATATCCTGACTTCACTAGCGGATTGCTATATTGGTACCCAAGAGACCATAAACCAGGACAGTTCAACTGGTGCTCATGCATGCTTACAAGCATCAGAGACCTGGTCTTCAGTCTTCTTCAGCACCACACCAGAGGAGCAGAGTCACTTCACAACTCTTTCTCAACCTCCTGGACTGTGGCAGAGTATCACAGCAAACTGATCAGTGCTTAATACTTTCTTTAAGGGCATCTGTCAGATATTCTTTTGTAGGAGAAAGCTTCAGCAACTTTTACTAGTCATAAAGCTCCTGGGAGGATATCTGTGTTTCATTGTAAGATATTTTTCCATTCAGCTAAATCAATCCACCAGATCTAAATCAGTTTCAATTCACTGGTTGAAAACACTGAACAGATAAATCGTTCATTAGTGGTAAAAATTGTCCTGTGTAAGAAGGAAATAGTGGTCTCTCATTGTCAGTTTTTTGAGGGTTGCCTTACATTTATGTTCGAAGGTAGAGTATGAGGCTTATCAAGTGTAAGAGTTGCAGCATTAATGGCTCTCAGAGTCACCAGGATGAGTGCTGGTGTGGGAGAAGATCCCTTCTTTTGACAGCTTCCCACTGCAGCAGTAGATGCACCTGCTTTTCTCTCTTCAAACAAGTGTAAATCAGAGCCGTACCAGATGTTTTTGTTGAATAGGCTGCAAGAGCTGCACTGAGTCAGCAGTCCCAGTACATCACACCAGAATTTCCCTGAAAGTTTTAGCTGGATGCTCAGCAATAAAACACATGTAACCACTTAGCAGGAGGAAGAATAGGTCATTAGGGATTTGGCTTGGCTTCTGTTGCTTTTGTTGAACATGCTTTTCCACTTTCTTCCACAAATAACTACAAAGAAGTTCTGCAAGAGTGCCCCCCTATGACACACCTATGACTAATGTAGTAATGAGACAGCCACTTTAATTCACTTCTCATCTAAGGCTACCTTCAGTACTTCTCTTGCACTGCTATCAAGAATGACACCTACCCACTCATAGAGCTGTGGCATTATCTGCAGACCCTCAGCAAGATGGCGAGCAGCCACATTCAGCAAGCAGTGAGGCTTCTCTGCCTCCTCAGTAGTGCAAAAGCACATCAATCCTGATTTTATGGGTGGGAAGCGAGGCTTTTGTATCTGTCTCCCATAACATCCTCCTAGGTAAACTCAGGAAATGTGGGTTAGCTGAACGGACAGTGAGCTGGATCAAGAACTGGCTGAATGGCAGAGCTCAGGGGGTTGTGATCAGAGGAGCAGAATCCAGTTGCAGGCCTGGAGAAGTGGCATTCCCCAGGGATCAGTACTGGGTCCAGTCTTACTCAGGTTGTTTATCAGCAGCTCGGATGAAGGGGTAGAATGAACCCTAAGCCAGTTTGCAGATGACACAAAACTGGGGGGAGTGGCTGACACACCTGAAGGCTTTGCTGCCGCTCAGAGGGACCTTGACAGGCTGGAGAGCTGGGCAGAGAGAAACCTAATGGGGTTCAACAAGGGCAAGTTTAGGGTCCTGCACCTGGGGAGAATAACCCCAGGCACCAGCACAGGCTGGGGGTGACCTGCTGGAAAGCAGCTCTGTGGAGAAGAACCTGGGGGTCCTGGTGGACAACAAGCTGTCCATGAGCCAGCAGTGNTCAATGCATGTAATTATCTCCAAGGCGGGTGCCAAGAGGATGGTGCCAGACTCTTCCCTGTGGTGCCAGCAACAGAACAAGGATTAATGGTCATAGTCAAAACACAAGAAATTCCACCTCAACATGAGGAAGAACTTCTTTACATTGAGGGTGGCAGAGCTCTGGCACAGGCTCCCCAGGGAGGTCACGGAGTCTCCCTCTCTGGAGACATTCAAACCCCACCTGGAGATGTTCCTGTGTCACCTGCTCAGGGTGACCTTGCTTTGGCAGCGGGGCTGGACTGGATGATCTCTAGAGATCCCTTCCAATCTTTACAATTCTGTGATTGTGTGAAAGTCCTGCCATTCTCTGTCTTGCAGAACACACTGAGAGTCAGCCCCTGCCCTGAAGCTCCAGCCAAAATAAACAGAAGAAAGGACATATATCTGGCTTCCATCACTACATAAAACAAGCCAAACTCCATCCAAGGCCATACAGACAATCGACAGCAAAGCCAGGAATGAAAGCCAGAGCTATTCAGCTCAATCGTAGTTCTCCAGCCTCTGGAGTTTCACTGATTCAATTTATGTGCAAAGATTCAGAAGAGCAGGGCACTGTCTGCCTCTGCATTCCAGCCATACGGGTGGCACATGGTAGTGCAGCAGTCTGCCTTGCAATAGCACAGAGAAGACCCAATCTTGTACTTTATTCCTCTTCATTAGACTACTCCTTGTAGTCTAATGAAGAGGAATAAAGGGACATTAAATTAATTCATGGTCTTGTTTTGTGGGGTTTTTTTACATCCAATACTTTTATCCAACTGTG
This sequence comes from Oriolus oriolus, assembly GCA_013400235.1. Taxonomy (NCBI): domain Eukaryota; kingdom Metazoa; phylum Chordata; class Aves; order Passeriformes; family Corvidae; genus Oriolus; species Oriolus oriolus. The sequence goes on from VXBT01002040.1 coordinate 41,274, forward strand.
AGTGATCAGCAGCTTGTGCAGTTTAAAATGGTATGTTGCAAGAACTCAGATTGACAGTATTCTCTTTGAGACAGCAAGGAGAAAACCTCCTGCAGACTGGTCTTATACCCATGAGAAAGCACCTTGTGCATGACTGCTCAGTAACTTCAGGTATCCTACCTGATCTTCTGCTCAGTCTATCTGATTTTGCCAACACCTAAATGGACACCAATCTATTCTGTTGGCTCCTAAAATTGTATCCTTCAGACCTGGCTTCTGCAAAATCTATGCCATCCAGCAAGAAAGCAAAAGGAGAGCAAGTACTACATCACAGATGAAAATACCTAGTTAGACAAAAGTGCCCTGAACAAAGCTAACAAATAATAATATTTCACACTTCCTACTGCTACATCAGGGACACTTCTTACATACTGTTAGTATTAAATATCAATAAATTAAGATGTTTATAAATCAATTGTCTGCAAACATGTACTAAATATAGAAAGAAAATGCCTTAGATTTGCAAGCCTGAATGTCTTCCAGATAAATTCCATTTTCTATTGCAGAGTTACATGTTCTCATTGTAGTAAGCTTTTTCTTTAAGAGCCTTAATTTACTGCCTTTAATAACTTTCATATCACTGAAAATCTTCTGCTTCCTAATAAGCATATTTATTTCGAGAGAATGCAAATTCAGTAAAAAATTCTTTTAGTTGGTGGAAGAAAAGTTGTTAATTACCATGACATTCTGCAAAATGCAGTTCTACTATCTTACTGCCAAGATATTCAACCTGGCCTTTAAACCTGGCCATGGGAAAATGTTGATGTTGCCAGTTGTCACTGCAGAACATGTGGTTTGGGGACAGCTGGATTTTTTAGTACGTAGTGATTTGCCAAGGCTAAAGTCAGAGCAATCATCTATTCATTTTCCTTTTTTTCCACTAACAAAAAACCCAAACAAACAACCCCAAAATAAACTCAAAACAACAAAAACCCTTTATGTTTCTTGAATAAAAGATACTTCCCCCATTCCCTTATAATGAAATTGTTGTCCAAAGTGACTCTTAAAAGACTGACAGGTCCTGAGAGACATAGCAAATGTAATGAACTTTCTGTGTTTTTAAACCCAACTGCATTTCTAATGACATCTTAAAATCTAGCATACATGGCCACATTATCGTTGTCTGCTGATGTCCTCCTTCTGCACCTGAAAATAATTCTGCACTTGAGCAACTTTCAAAATATTTGACAGCAGACAAAATGTGGCAAAAATTGTGATTATCAAGAAGTTTCAGAAATATCAGGCAGATAAAAGATACACATCCTAGCAGTACTTCCCTAAAGAGGAAAATAAAATAAAAGCTTGATCCTTGTTAGGATCAATCCAGACAGGAGAATGCAGTCCATGCCCTAACAGACACCACAGTGTACCCACCTCTCTCAATTTCCTTTCGTAATGCAGATTCTGTGACAGCAAGTAAGGCAGAATGTAAAGATCATCTTTTTCATACGTGGGCCTGCCAAAATCACCCTTTTACCTGTGGCTTCCCCCTCCCTGAAGTAAGGAGTGAGACTGAGATGATGCTCAGTATGATTTAGAATTTTTTAAAAAGCCAACTGATCACCCACCTGTGGTGAACCCCATTAACCACTTGTTATTCACTTTAATACTTTTCCTTATTTTTCCCATTTAGGAAGAAATAATATCAGATGCTTTCACAAATGCATCGTAAGCATGGTCTGACAGTCCATCTAAAGAGGATCATGCTAAATTAACCCTACAATCATCCCAACATAAAGTAGTAGGGATACAGGAAGTCAGAGACACCTGTGAAGGAGAGAGGCCATTTCATGTGGATATCCTGGACCACTGCTTTATGACTTATTTGACAAATGAAGTCTCCAGGTGAAGGGGGGAAAAACGAAAGTACTTTCTGCAGTGGAAACACATCGTCCATTGCAATGAATACTGTACACAATGTGTCTATTTCTTCAAGGACTTGTGGATACATCTTATCTTCTGAGACTGAGGTAGCCCTAATGATTATTAGATCTTTGGGACTCCAAAGATGAAAATTTTGCAGCAGAAAAAAAGTGTATGTGATGCAGAATGTATGGAGGTTCACAAGAACAATACTGTATTACATAAATGCAGTAGAAGTTATTCATATTAACATGAGGACAACAGCCTGATATTAGTTTCCGCGAAAAATGGCCAGGACAATGTAACTTTCTCCTAATACCCCCTCCCAAGCTTGTCCTGATCTGTCACCTACCAGTGGCTGTGAACTTGAGACAGCCAGTGAAACCCTCAGTGCACAGGCATACAAACATAGGAGACAGTGTCAAAGTAGTTAATCATTAGTAAAAAGCAAATACCTGAAAAAACTTTTAAACAAAAACGAAAACAAAAACTAAAACAAAACAAAACAAAACAAAACAAACAAACAAACAAACACCAAACCAAACAAACAAAACAACAAAAAAAACCCCCCAAACAAACCAACAAACAAGCTCTTAAAGAAAATCAGAGCCACTGTGTGGCTGCAGCTGAGAAGTCCATTTGCAGACCCTCTAATCCAAACCTCTTCTTCTAGGCAGAGTCCATGAGAGCAGGTTTCTCAGGACTGCATACAGTTAGAATCCCTCTGAATGGCAGCACAGCTCTCTGGTGTATCAGCCTCTCCACATTCTAGACAGTTTGCAGATTGCTGATGATGCCCTCTGTCCCTCATCCAAAGCATTCACAGAGATTCAGAAAAGCATTAGCCCCAGTATCCATCCTGGGATGTTGCTGTGGTGACGTGGTTTCAGCTGGACTTTGTGCCACAGACCATAGAATGGTTTGGGTTGGAAGGGACACTTCAGGGTCTTCTAGTCCAAGCCCCCTGCAATGAGGAAGGACACCTTCCAATAAATCGTGTTTCCCAGAGCCCTGTCCAATGTGATTTTGAATGTTTCCAGGGATGGGGCATCTACAACCTCTCTGGGAAACCTGTGCCAGTGTTTTATCCCCCCAAGCATAAAAAACTTATTCTTTATTTCTGGTCTGAATCTATCCTTGTTTAGTTTAGAACCATTAACCAACACAGCCCCAACTAAAATGTCTGGCCCCTTCGTTCTTATAAGCCCATTTAAGTACTGAATGCCACAAAAAGGTTATGCTGGAGCTTTCACTTCTCCTGAACAGCTCCAACTCTCCCAGCCTTGCCTCACAGGAGTTGTTCCACCCCTCTGATCATCTTGGCGTCCCTCCTCTGGACTCGCTCCAACAGGTCCATGTCCTTCCCGTGCTGGGACCCCAGAGCTGGATGCAGTGTTCCAGGTGGGGTCTCACCAGAGCAGAGCAGAGGGGCAGAATCCCCTCCCTCCCCTGCTGCCCACGCTGCTTTGGATGCAGCCCAGGACACGTTTGGCTCTCTGGGCTGGGAGTGCACATGGCTGGGTCGTGTCCAGCTTTCTATCGAGCAGTACTTACAAGCCCTCTTCTCTTACAATAGTTGAACGTATAAGTCAGATGCAACAAACATCAAGGAAAGATTTTTTTGTTTGCTTGGTTTGGTTGTTCGTTTTGTGGTTTTGGTTTTGATTTTCTGCCTATAGGCAGATACAAGCCAATGGCTTTGTATTGCTTGTGCAAATATCTGGCACAGTTGTGCTTATGTAGTGACTACGGACAGTTTCACCTACTACCCCGGCTACAAATTTTCCCTCTAAAGTTTCAACACATTCCTTATGTTGGTCTATCCACCCCGGCTGATGGTCCTCCTTTCCACAGTGTATTTTCATGTCGTCTTTCCCCATGTTCCTGAGGAAGAGATGACAACCTGCCGCCTTCCTGATTACAGTCCAGGCCTCACCAGCAGAGTGAGTGCTGGAGCAGAAAACAGACTATGGAAAAACCATGGAGATCATTCTTTCCTTATGAGCCATGCTGGCCCAAGCAACACTGCTTCATTTTGGCTGGTGGCGACTACCTGTGGGGCTGGGACAAGCATCTAGTCCCTCACATTCATGTCAGCTAAGGCGATGTGACACTGCAGCTTGCAGTGGCTGAGGAGTCCTTCAAATGTGAGAAAATGCCCAAGAGGTGGGTGCTGTGCAGTGAGCAGTGCAAAGGGAGATGGATTTGGCTTTTGCAAACCAGCCTCATGGCTTTTGGAGAGCTGGCTCTGAAGCTCTTTGGCTACAGATTTAAGGATACGTGGGCAATAAATCCAGACAGAAAGCAGGTTTAGTGACATCGTCTCCCTCAGGGAGGTGGTTTCTTCTAATCTACAGATGTCATGGAGAAAGAACAGTTTAGAGGCAAGTAAGCACCCACACAGAAGAAGGTTCCTCATTAAAAAGTCCAGCATTATGGAAAGGCTAAGAAAATGCAGGGCGAGTTTTTGAGTCTTTCAGGCTATTTTAATGGAAATTTTATTCCTTCTGAACCTAATGAAGTTTTATTACCTTCTGACATTGCTGTGCTGACCTGTCTTGAGTTGTGAAAATTCCCGTGCCACTCCACAGGCATTCAAACTGTCATGAACCAATTATCTTGGCTCATCAGAGCCTTCAGATGATCAGACTGAAACTGCCACCACACCTGTGCATCCAGAAAGAAAATGCAGTCATGAGGAGAGTTTGGCCAAAGTGTCCTCTGGGGCTACGTCCTTCCCTGAGGTGGGACAGGCCCTTTTCTCCAAAGGTTAAACTCAGCTGACGCTGCTTCTCTGGGTTTAAAACAGCTTCTCTTTTGGATGGCTGTGCTTTTACCACAGTCAAACAGCATACAGTGGACACAACAGCCTAAACTTTAGTTCAGATATTTTAGACATAGACTGGCATAATGAAAAGATAAGTAAGCAGTGAGTAATCAAAGAAATAAGAAGTGACTAATAAAACTTCTGCATGGAAAGGGTTGTC
>VXBT01002040.1:46195-81212 GCA_013400235.1 Oriolus oriolus
TGCCCAGGGAAGTGGTTGAGTCACTATCCCTGGAGGTATTTAAAAGATGTCTAGATGCCTAAGGACATGGTTTAGTGGTGGACTTGGCAGCGTTAGATTGACAGTTTGCCTTGATGATCTTAAAGGTCTTTCCCAAATTAAATGACTCCATGATTCTATGACCTTGCGATAGTCTGTCAGCTTTCGAGACTGCTGGAAAAGCAAGCGATACAGCAATGAAGAGATTGACCTCCACCAGAAAGCATCTCTTGTTCCTGAGCAAACTGTGATGATGAAGTAAAGGAAAAGTTTGCTTCAAAATAGAAAGATAATCGTGTTCAGTCAGTATTTTATTGGAAAAGCACATAAAAACTTACAGAAAGAAAAAGAAAGATGATGAGTCTTTCAGGTGCTAATTTTTGTACTACACCAGTAACTCCTAATACAGGCTAAGAAAATTCTTTTTTAGGATAAACTTCTTCCAAGGTAGTCCATCCCAATAAATCCCATACTTAAAAGATAATGGTTATTTAAGTCACAGAAACGTCTCTTAAAAAGAAGAAAATTCCATTATCATCTACTTCAAAAAAAATGCATCTGAAAAAGAAGAAAAAAAAGAATAACTTCTGCAACCTTTGAAGTCTGGATTCACAACATGAGGCAGTTCCCTGAAATGCAATTTTATAGCTTGAGGATCAGAAACACAAAGAAATCAGTGATAAATCCTGTTTAGCCATGAAAAGATCATTTTCAAAATCTTGAACCATATGTCAATTTGTGTATAAAATAGCAAATTATGAGCTAGTGTGTCCAAAAGAAGTACCGAAGAATTAGCACTTTAAAAAATTGCTGGTCTTGTTAAGATGGCCAAGCAACTAACATAAGGGATTTTGAATTAACCCAAAATTTCTAGTATACAACAGAATGATGTTAAATGTAGGGCCCAAATCCAGTCATTTCAGAAAGATAGCTGGATGCTGAAATAACAAGGCACATTTTATGGAGACACCATTAAGATTCTGAGTTGTGAAGATTCATGCTGATGCACTGAATGTAAAGTAATTTAGTTAAAAGTACTCTTGTTCATCTTGCACAGATTGGAGATACAATTCCTACTAGAATTTTCTGAGAAAAACAGAAGACAAACAGAAGAATATTGGAAGGAGTCGTGGGGTATTGTATTAACCCAAACCTCTAAGGACCACTTCTTAGCTCTGCAAATAGGCAGAGCTACAGGTGTTTCCAAAAGCACATGATTATCCTGCAGATGGTTTCTGGTAGCTTAACTTTTCTGAAAATAAGTTTCTAAGGATAATAAGGGCACGTTTTATGGGCATAGTTCAGAAAGGTTTTTTGGAGTGAAATTTCACGCTGTTTACCAATCAGTGCACACAGCAATTTTTTTTCTTTTTCATTACTTTTGTTCAGGTATAAAATTCCAGTGCTTTCTGGCAGAAAAGATTAAAACTAACCTTTGTGCCTCTTCCTCCTACTACTGTGCCTAAAGTAGCTGGATATTTCATAAAAAGCCGCTACATTCAGCCTCTCCCCGTTGTTGCTTCAGCCCTCAAATGCTACTTGTTAGATTACTTCACCCTCAAGAAATAGAAAAATCATTGTGCTTTTTCCAACACTAGTTATAAAAAAAAAAAAAAAAATCAGATCTTTTTAATATGCACAGGGAGAATTGTTTTTCTATGCATGTAATATGCAGATGCCAGTCAGGAATACTCATAACTTCTGCTCCTGTAGGCCAAATTCCCCTGAAGGAATGGAAACCTTTCCACCAGACAAAGCGGAAGTGGGATGAGCTTGTAGACCACTGAACTATATACATGGGATATGCTAAAGTGTATTACTCCGAAATGAACTCTGAAAAATTCACTCAGAAATTTCTTATCCCTTCTGTTCTCAGCTATATTTTAAATCAAATCCATTTTTGATAAATATGAGTTGTAAAGGTCCATTAGTAGATTGCATTTATAGTAGCAACATTTGGTATAGAAGAACTGTTCTTTTACATCAATATCAATCTGCTTAAGAACATGAGCTTTCAAATCTGGTAAAAGATGTACATCTTCAAGAACATATTTCTTCAGAGGAGTGTTCTATGTTCTTTTTTCATCAGAAACATATTAAAACAAAAACCCATTGAAGAAAAACAAGAGATAACCTATTAGAATGCATCTCCAGAACCATTTGATTCAGCCTCTATGCAGTACCCAGGAGTAAAAATTGCTTACATTTTGCTTTTGTTCACTCCCTCCTCTAGCTGGTATAAGGAAGACATTTCATTTCATCCCAGAGAAAACAAAGTCTTCTTTACTGCAGCAACTATACTTTATAATAGTTTCTAGTTCTGAACAGTATAATTTTTTCTCATAGAAAACAGAAACAAAAAACCAGACAAAAATCCATCAATTCATCTAAAGGCATGAAAAATGTAAACATATCCTCAAGACAAATAAAAGTGGGACAATACATCAGGCATTAATAATTTATTTATTTCTGAATAATTCCAATTATTTATTTTAGTCTGTAGATAAAAACAAGTGCTAGAATATTTGTCTTCTCCAGGAGAACACAAAATAATATTGCAGAGAGGTGACAGAAGAACAATGCATAAATCACTCATGTAAAACATTAGGTACAAATATTCATTGCTATTAAGGTGACATTGAAATACCTGCCCTGTCTCAGTCTAAATAATATATCAAAAACAGCACCAAACAATTATACAGAAGTCTGACTGTAACTCCATCACAAAAGACCAAATTCTTTTCCATACCATGCAGGTGATTACTTAGGACAATCTCAAAACATATAGGAGAAGTAAACCTTAAAATATTTTTTACATCCTTTTGCATAGGTGTAAATGGCATCACAAGGAGAAAAGAAAGGGAGAATGGGCTCTTATTTATGCCCAGTGACCCGTGGCACTTTTGGACTGACCAACTAAGGATATTAAGAAACCCAGAAAACTATCTCAAAGCTTCTTTTTAAGAAACTCTGCACGCCTCATTTGTCAAGGCATAATGCTATCACAAAAAATATTGCAACATTGCCCATTCAGATCACACCTTGAGTGTCTTCGTTGTCCAATCATTTCCTAAAATATGTGCACTCTTCTCAAATTGAATAATTTTGCTTGGTTCTGTTTAATAATTCTGTATATTTTACTAAGCTCCTTAAAAATCTCCCTCTTTGACAGTTCAGGTAACAGTAATGACCTTCTCCTGAGGTCCATTTCATGTGTTGTAGACAGGGCCCATTTCAGACAGGTGGCCTGTGTAACACAGTCTTTTGGCCAGCAAGGTGTGCAAAACAGAGGTTTTTTAAAATTTGAAAACTTTGATTACAGGGTTCTGCATTAATGGTATTAATTAAGACACCTAATTGGCATCTGAAATTCATTTGTTTTCAGAAGTGTACTTACACGCTTTACAAATTTCTCTGTAAGATTTGAACAAGTACTTACTAGAACTGCAGAATCCTATTTATTCCTTTTTTTTTCCTCAGAAAAAGGAATTTTATATCATCTTTTCCTCCACACTGACACCAGCAGCAATATAATCTTTAATCCTTTCTGTGAGCACTGAGAAGGTAGGATTGTAAAATATCCCTTCACTGCCGTATTTTGCAGTCCGTGCTGGAGTTAGGTAATGCAAGGACTGCAAAGGCAGAGAAAGGTTCGTCAGGACCCTCTGTAAGACATCAAAAGGAGAGGTGAGTTCTGGTGTGCAGGTAAAACCTGACTGCTGCCCTCAGTACCTCTCAGAAAAACTGTTCTCTTCTTTAATATTTTTCATAGACTCTTCTTCCAGGTACTAGACTTGAGTAGCTCACATGAATTCCAAATACAGATCTGTTTACAGATCTCTTTTCTCCAGTGAACTCTTTCATGTAAACTTCATCTTCTGGTCTACACACTCTTGATCAACTTTATGGAACATATTTAATTATTTCTTGAACTTCTCCTGTAAACTGCTCGTTTTTTGTTAATATCGTAAGATTTCTTAATATAGTGAGATCTTGTATTTTATCTGCTTATCAGTCCATCAAACACTCCACTTTTCAGTGGACAATGCAGTTATGGAGGCCCCACTCTGTGAGTTACTATTTACGTAACCAACCCAATTATTTAGTTTTAATTATCCTATTTTCTGTCCCAGGTGATTCCCATGATCTTCCAGGAGATCTTGAGAGCCACTATGAGCCCTGCTCCCCAAAGCACCCGTGTCCTCTGAGGAATCATTTCATGAGTTTCTGCCAAGTCACTATGACCTCAAACTGTGATTTCTTCAACTACAGCTGTTTAAACAAACTTTTTACTTTCTTCATGGCACTAAACCTTTGGAGGGATTTTACTCAAGGTTGATCCTCCTCATCATTTTCCATAGTGAGGACACAAGTGATATGTATAAGGCAGACAGTGTTGTGTGCTTTGACTTTATACCGGCTTTGACATGGTCTCTCACAGAGTCCTGACCACCAAACGGGTGAGACACGGACTGGATGAGTGGATCATGCAGTGGATAGGAACTGCTGATGACTGGTAGCCAGCAACATCTCTCAGGGATCAAAACTGGCACAAAGACTGTTTCATGTCTTTACCCATGACCAGGATGCTGAGACAGTGCCTTCTGTCATCAGATTTGTGAATGACACCAAACTGGTCAAGTGGACAATTCACTGGAGGGAAAGGCTACTCTTCAGAGGAACCTGGAGAAATGACCTACAGGAACCTTGTGAAGTCCAACAAGAGAAACATCAGTCTTGCTTCTTGGTTGGAATAACCCCATGGAACAATACAGGCCAGGGCTGACTGTCAGAGAAGCAGTTCTGCAGAGAAAGATCTTGGTGTCCTTGTGAACAGCAAGTCAAACATGAACCAGCAGTGTGACCTTGCAGCAAAGGGGGCCAGCTGCATTCTGGTTTGGTACCTGTGTAATTGGCAGGTCCAGTAGAGTTCTTTGGCACTTGCAATACTGCATTTAGAATGTTGTGTCTATTTCTGGTCTCCTCAGCGCAAAAAGGAATTGACAGACTGGAGTGAGTCCAGTGGAGGCCACCAAGATGGTCAGGAGTTGGAGTATATGAAGAACAGGAAAAGGCCCTAGAAGCAGGAACACTTCATCTTGGAATAGAGAAGGGAAAAGCAGACACATTTCTGTTCACTACAACTGCCTGATCAGAGGTTATATAGGGGATAAAACCAGACCCTTCCCAACCACATACAGCAAAAGGACAAGAAGCAATGGACACAAGTAAGAACATGGGAAATTCTGATTAGGTAGCAGGAAATATTTTTTGCCATGAAAGTAGTTAAATACTGACACAGATTGCCCAGGGATGTTGTCAGATTTTCATCCTTAGAGGAGGTAAAGATTTAATTGGGCATGGCCCTGAGCAATCTGATCCAATTAAACCTGCTGGATTTAGGCAGTTTTTGGGCAGAACAGTCTGCCTCTCCAAATATATCTTAAATTCAGTTTACAGCTTGTACACTAGTCCCTCTAACAGGGGATACAAAACAAAGCAAAACAAATCCCTCACTCCAGTTAGGACTTCGTATTAGAAGTATAAGTATTCTTTCAGACTGTTAGGGGAACTCACAGTAGACTGAAGCACTGCAAATACATTTCTTGATAAAAATGTAAGGAGGTATTACAACCCACATGGAGTTTCCAAGGCATTCCTTGGAATGGCAAAAATAAAGTATGTCCCAGAGATCACTGCTCTTGTGTGCAAATTAGACACCTACAAACCCTAGAGCACAGTACCAGTCCAACCACCCAGACTGGGACTCATCTGTCTCCACCGGCCTTTATGCATTCCTGGGAAACTTCTTCCAGATGAAGGAATAGGCTTTGTTGAAAAAGCTAATAATGGAAAGATTTTTACCTTCAGCATGTGTCACTTCACAGTTCTATTGAGTCTTGCTGTGGTTCCAGCAAGGTAAGGAGTGGAGTAGCTCTGCATACTAAGGCAGCCCTGGCAAAAGGAAGCACTAGGGTGCTCTACTTTGCTGAGGCCTGCCTTTGTGCAGAATTCTGTGTGAAAGCTCCAACATGAGATAACCAGCATTTGAGTGTATATGTCACTTGGCAGTGCTCTTACCATGGAGTCCCAAATTGCCAATCAGTTCTGGAGATTTCCTGTCACCCTTGCAAGGACCCCCTTCCAGGTGACCAGGCCCACCCAGTGCTCTCTTAAATGACACCACACTAACGCTCCTCTTCCCACCTCACTGTGTGAGAGAAGAAATAGATCAAGAGATTGTCCTTATGCTATTTTCCCTGGGCTACACCCGTGAGGGCACTGCCTGGTGTGTACAGGACTCAGCACCTGCTGAACCCCTCTGCAGATCTGCGGAGGCACTGATACCATTTGTAACTGCACAGACTGTGGTGCCTGCCAACCCTTTCCACCCAACACTGCCTCAACCATCTGAAGCATTAATGTAGTACTGGGCAATGGGTAGCAGACTTTATTCCCAGGTGTTCATCTCTGACAGCCATTGTTGCGGTGAGCCACAGTTCCCGCCATGGTGTCCTGGATCTGGCTGGACAAGAAGTCCAGTGGTTTGATTCATCAAGGGCCCAGGAACCATAAGATGGCCGCCTGCCCTAACATGGCTGCCCTGAGGCAGCTTGGCAGGAAAAGTCGCTGGCTGTGGTGGGAAAGACGTGCCACCCTGCACATAGGCAATGGCCGCTGCACTCCCCTCCTCCCAGGCATGTAATCCCTTTCTATTGGCCCATGTTTGCCCTCCCCGCCTACCCTCTTCCCCATTTGCTGCTGTCTAATGTTCCCTGCCTTTGTACCTCCCCTCAACTATGTCATTATTGGTTGTTCAAAACTTGCTCCACCCCCGCTGCTGGAGTGTAAAACCTCCTGCACAGAGCAGTGCAGGGCTCTTCTTGGCCCCTTTCCCTGGTGTCAATAAACCTGTTCCTGCTTCTCCAAGAAGAGTCCCTTGCCTCCTTCCTTTCTCCTCCATGCCCTGTCCATTGGTGCTCAAGGCGAGCCCCACCAGAGACTTCGCCCATCCTCCCGCCAACAATTAAGCCTCCGTCCTCCTCCGCGGTGCGAGGCAAGATTGCTCAGTGCTTGGTCCAGCCGAGCTAGCCCTTTGGCGAGCACCGCAGCAAGCAGCGCCTCCACAGTTAAAAGCTAAGGCTCAATGCACTGACCAGCCCTGCACTGACCTTACTCCACTGCCACCTACGTTGGTTCTCCCTCGAACTGCAGTGTTAACAAAGTTTGACTGAGGAGGAAGTGCTGAAACCTACAGCATTTGCCTGCTTGAATGAGCACAGGATAATTTAGAAGTTGTGAATTTTAGCAGTCATAGAACCTTTACTAAAAAACACAGTATCTGTAAATAATACCTTCATCCAAGAATAATCTGATTGTAGGCCTTGTTCATTAAAATGACATAACAAATAAAAGTTTTTCTTCGTCCTGAATTGTCATTTACGATTTATAGGATTCTGTCTGCTTATGTGAGCTTCTTAATAAACAGGGAGGTCCACCTCTTCCACTCATAAATTATCCATCAGATGTTTTAACTATTCAGTAACTCTAATATGTGAATGATAAAATAATAATGCTTTGAATAATAATGATAACCAAGCATGAATAATAACAACATTTTCTGAATACTTTGGAGAGGAATCCCTGGCCTAAGTACAATTTTTTTCATTTTGTGATTTTCAATAACCAAACTTATGAATAAAACAATCTTTTAGTTAGGTGTCAGAGAATACAAACGTAGAAGCAGTGATGAAAGTGAAAGAGACTAAATTCATCAGTCATATCCACTTTTGCCAGATTTTCTCTAATCTATTCTGTGGAAGATCAATAAAGAAGAAATAAAAATACAAAAATACAGAAGAATTACACCAGATTCAGTTGCTTATTAATAAAAATCTATGATCTATATCAATAGAAATTAAACTCTGTTAAAGTCTTTTATTTGGGGTCTAATTCAACCTACCTACTGATGTGTCCTCCTGAGATAGAGATGGGCTCAAATCTTTCAGTTGTCTTGTATTTCCACTTCATTATTCAAGGATAAATGATAATGATTTAATTCATGTTATGACTTCCATTCATGTAAGAAATAATTTGGAGCTTTTTGGGTTTTTTTCTTTGTGATTTTATTCCAGAAATTTAGGGGTAAGGTTCAGATACACCTATTTCAGTATATATAATGACATTTCAAAAATCTCTTTGAAATACCTGATAGCTGTCTTTTACCTCTTTGCAAAGCTCAGATTCAAAATTTCCCCACATATTGTTTTTAAAACATGTTCATGCTTCAAGAGAATGTATGAGACAGGAAAGTTAAAAGAAAATTTACAATGTATTTGTTATTTCCCCTCTTCTTAGAAACTCTTAATAGACTTCTGATTTTTGCCCTTGTTTCTTATGTGCTCAAATGGAATAATTTATTAACAGATTTGTCATCACTGTAAAACAAGCATACCCAGCCTGAAAAAATATGTTATAACTTCTGTTGAGAAAAATTAGGTGCTGGAAACCTTTCTGACTTTTGTATTTATGGGAAACTATGTCCAAATAATTTCCTAAGTTTTTTCAGAACGTTTATAGGGAAGATGAATCTAGGAGAAAATAATGCTATTAGGGCTAATTCAGTAGTGGTATAGCAGAACTGTCAATATGAGAAAGATGAGACAATGCATGAAAACTATTCTTGCAATACAGAGGAAAAATTATTAATGGATAGAAAATGGAAAATTTGCAGTAGGCTCAAGCAGCATTAGCTATTCTTGCAGTATTGTGTGAGGAGTCAGCAGGAGAACTGCTTAGATTTCTCTGGAAACAGTTTTAGATATTTTCCAGTGCAATGGCCTTACTCTGATCACCACTGATATAGTGACCCTCTGAGCAAAATCTTTGCATGCCACATGGCAGATGGTCCTTGCTGGTTATCCTTGGCAAATCCTTGCTGAGTCCTGTTTCACAGACCCAATCTTCTTTTGCTGTTCTCCTCTGAAGGTTTGGGGTTGGGGTGTTTTGGTTCGGTTTTGTCTTTCCACTGTTAAGATTTTTAACTCAGTTTTTCAGCAGAGATACACATGCATGATGTTTCACTGTTACCTGTGCTTCATGCTATTCAGCACATCCACAAACACATCAAAAGTGTGAGTCTTTCCAGGGTGCCCATGGTTCAAAGCAAGGGCACACTCCTCCATGCCTGGTGTGCTCTGGGATATGAAACTGAATGATGCTTCATTGTCCTACCACCAAGAAACAGCAGAAGAAGCAGTGCTCCTTGCAGGCATGGAGGGAATAGCAGACGGGAACACACATGTTAGCAAATAAACATTGGAAGAGATGCTGACAAATGCCTGGAGCTGAGCAGGGATCCAGTCTTGCTCCCTGCCTGTCTGAGCCAGGGACAAACTCAAAGTGTCACATCAGACTGGATTAGAAAGAAAGTCAGCCTTCTACGCAAACCAGGCAAACACATGAAATGAAATCCAGCTTCTAACTAACTTCCGGAACACCTCAGGCTCTGGAAGACCCTGCACTGGGAGCTGGTAACTATGCTAGGAAAATTCACTGTATATTTGCCTTTCTCCTAGGTACTCACCAGTGGCCAACTGATGGATTGGAAGCACTTTCAGAACTTTTCAGTACTGTGTTCCTCCAAATCTATTTTAGGTTTCCTATTTCCATCCTAAGATGAGCAGTGTGGGAGAGAGAACAGAAGTTGAATGGACTGGGGCAAGGAATACGAAATTTGTTTCCTTCTCAATGCGCAGTGCAGTCCCAGAACACCAGCACGTGGTTACATTAAGTGTTTTAGTCGTCACTGAACTGGGTGAACTGCAGATATAAGACACCCTCTTACCTGGGTTATTCCCAGAACCATCGATCCTTATCTAGCACTGGACCCTCACAAAAGCTAGCCTGAGAGGCCTGCAAGGGCCTGAAGCAGAAAAGAGCACAAAAGCACAAGGCTTCCCTCTCAGGCTGCCAATGGGGTTCCAAAAAAACCAGTACCACCCCACTTGGCTGTATTTGGAGATGCTAAAGCAGCCAGAACAGAACATTTTCTCAGTCAGTCAGAAGGGAAAAACAATGCAACCACTCATTTGTACATTCAATGCAAACATTATTTCTAACTGAAGAATAAACGTATGTACCATAACAGAGTACCTCACCACAAGCTGTGACCACAAGCATATGAAGACAGCAAGCATGATGTGATATTTTTATAGTAGCTTCCTAAGCCAGAGCTGGTCAGCTGTCGTGCAGCCTGTAGCAGAACTTTTTGCCATGATTTTATCCATCTGTTTTATAAGACTGTATAAGACTTGAGTGTGAGGTGCTTGGAGAGATGGTCCTGAGCCACTGTTAGTGTTATTGCCTGCCCTCTAGCTTGTGGTGGAGAAGAGAATTTCCTCTTCTCTCTTCTGCATGTCATTTATCTTTTCATAGACTTTTGTGCATTTTCCAGGTTTTCAACTTTGAAGAAGCCAAGTTAGTAGATGCTATTCCTTATTTCATCTATCCCATCACCTTCTATACCTCTGAGTCTTTGACTGTAACCTCTGTAAGATACGAGTAATAATCAATGGTGTGAGTTTTTACAAAAATAAATACTGTATTCTGCACCTGGTACAGAGTAATTCTGGACAAAAGCACAAATTCAGAGAAGAGTGGCAGGAGAGCAGCCCTGGAAAAAGAGACCTGTGGATGCTGGCTGTCAGCAGGCTCAATATGAGTCAGCAGTGGGCCCTGGCAGGCAAGAAGGCAAACCACATCTGAGGTGCAGTATCACCAGCTGGTCAAAAGAGGTGATTATCCTGCTGTATTCAGCGTGGGTGCAGCCTGACTTCCAATGCTGTGTGAAGGTCTGCGCCCCACAGTTTAAGATGGATGCAAAGGTCTTTGAATGCATCCAGAGGAGGGCAATAGAAGTGGTGAAAGGGCTGGAAGGCATGTCCTGTGAGGAGCAGGTAAGGACTCTGAGCTTGCCTAATTTGGAGAGCAGGAGGCAGAGGCGTGACCTCATTGCTCTCTACAGCTTCCTGAGGGTGGAAAAGGAGAGGGAAGTGCTGATGTATTCTCTTTGATACCCACTGCTAGGTCATGTGGAAATGGTTAAAATTTGCATCATGGGAGGTTCAGACATGACCTTAGGAAACACTTCTTTACCAAGACAGTGGTCAACATACTAACAGGCTTCCTGGAGAGAAGGTCAGTGTTCCGTGCCTGTCAATGTTTAAGAGGCATTTGAAAAATGCTTTTAATAACATGCTTGAACTTCCAGTCAGCTTGGATTGGTCAGGCAGGAGGACTAGATAAGCACTGTAGGTCCTTCCACTGAATTCTTCTATTCTATCACTGATTAGGACTGTGCATGGTAGGGACAAGCTACATGGAATTGTGCAGTGAAATAATGGTGTATTTCATTTAGTCTTCTACTCCCTTCCTAGTACTACCCAGTGCTGTGTTCTGTGCCCTTGTTTGCTTATTACTGCTGTGCATTGAGCTGACATTTACATAGCCCCTCTGTAACACCGGAATCTCACACCTCATTAAAAACAGTCAGCCCAGAGTCCTTCATGTATAAAGCTAGGATTGTCCTTCCCTGTGTTTCTCTTTACATCTGCCTACACAGAATTTCAGCTGCCTGTTTATGCTCCATTCAGTCTCATGAGATCCTTCTTTGATACAGTCCCAACCTTTAAAACTCCGAATAAAGTTAGCAATATCAGCAAACTTTTCCCCTCACTAATCACTTTCTTTGTCCAAACAGTTACAAATATGTTCAACAGCACAGACCCTGTCTTATTCCACTGGTGACTTGATTCCAAACTGAAATCCCCAAATCTACCATTTCTTTTTCTCCTCCACTACCTAGTTTAGTTGCTTACAGATCCATAGAACACGTTGGGAAAAATTATCACTTCTGCTATAAAATTTACAACTGCCCTACTGACTTACATATTTGGTTTTGCTTCTTCCTACAAATTACACTAAAGCAAAGAAAGGCCCAGATCTAGTCACTAGGTAAGATGGTGGTTGGGTTCGTAGTAACTCAGGTTAAAAGCATGACAAATTCCACAACTACAGCTCTGGCAGTTGAAGTAAATGTTGTCAATTTATGTTGTCCTCTAGAAAACATTTGCTATTACTAAAGGATTCTTAATGCCTGAGCTGGCAGAATTGCTGCAGTCACTTAAATGAACAACATGCATTTTTCTGTATAAAAATAACCTAGCTTTTTTTTTTTAAATTAAATGCCAGAGTTGCATACAAATACCTAAATAAAAACCATCAGATTTCATCTCATGTGCCTCCCACTATAAAACAGAAAACTCATCTACATAAAATTGCAGAGGTCTGCTCAAGAAAGCAGAGCAATCATGTAAGAACATTTTAAAGTAGAGTTTGACAAATGGCTCAGCCACTGATAAGATTGGCTGTCCATGACACTTAGTGACACTTCTGTCACTAATATCTCGTGTGCTTACATTCACACAGACTAGCACTTGTCTGGCATGAACTTATACTCTTGTCTAGGACTAAGGAGCAAAAAAAACCCCAAATCCCAACCCCTGACAAGACAGGCACAGAAGAAAAAAAATAAATAAAATCCTGTGTCTGAAAGTTTGCATGGTACCCAGCTATGCATTTTGCTTTGCCCATTATGCTGGCTAATTTAGTAAAACTTAGTATTCACACCCAAAATCTTGCCTAGTGTCCGCAGACCATCACAACTACAACAATACTAGGAAGACATAAACTGACCATTAGTGTTTCTAGTCCAGTGATGTGTAACATCACAAGGCAGCCTCCTACTTTCCTTGGAAAAGTCTGTTCAACTCTATAGCAAATTCAAAGAACAGCAATTGTACCGCTACAAACTGACTAAGACTGCTTTAAAATCTTTGTTAAACCAACCAAGATCAGCTTAATGACTGTATTGGCAAATACCATCTCCAATAAGCAAAGGAAAATGTCCCTCTAGGAAATCTGTTTCACAAGCCATGCTGAACTCTGGTCAGACTCGCTTTAACTAACAAGGCTTTTTTGGAGTACTAGTTTATTATCTAGTCAGTATATATCTGTACCAATTCCCTTGATTACTGGCACCAAGAATCTAGCACAACAACCAGTTCTATTAAGAAAACTTCCAGAATGGAAGGAGGTGACCTTTTCTTCTTATAGGACACCACAATACAGCCTCCATCAGCAACACCACTCATCACCACTCTGCACCTGACCTCTTGCTGCTCACCCCTCCTGGACAACCCTTATCAGCACATTATCTTTCCAGAGAGTCTTCTGACACCAGTGGCCTGGCTTTGCAGAACAGGTGTTGGGCTCTCAGCAGACACAACTTAACAAAAAACAGAATTGCCAAAGACTGGCGTTTCTCCTGAATTCCACATACCACCTGAGAAATCCTGCTAACAAACGCATTTCACAGTGCCCTGGTCCTTCCCCAGAGCATTTTTCACCCTAATCTTCTCATACCAGTAGAGACAAACCAGCACTTCCCATTTTAATTGCTTTAATTAACAAGGGAGTACTCACTTAGACACCAGAAGGATGCCACCACACAGCAGCAACCCTTCATTCCTACACTCTGTGCTCCGGAGTGCCTGCAGCACACCAAGGATTTTCACATCAACATATTCCGCAGGCATTAACATGGTGTGGACATCAGCATCCCACATGCACCGTGACTACAGGAGGGAGTCCATGCTTCTCATCTCCAGTGGGTGTTCCCTTGCACAGAGTAGTATTTCAGTCAGGGTGCCCAGACTCAGAACAGTTATTCCCAAGCCCTGTAATCAGCATCAAAACATGATCCTCATCTCTGCATCCCTTAACTTCATTGCAAATCTAGGGGTGTCAGAGTTTTTCCCACATGTCTGAAAAAACCTGAGGTCTACAGGCTCAAAAACTACTATGCAGCACAAGTGAAAGTGACTGATATGACACATGCTAAAACAAACAGCACAAGGGCCTCACCTAGGAGAAATCTAATTGATTTTACAATGACTTAGTAATTCAAAGACTGACACAGATTTATTCTCCTCCTGTCACTTATTTCCCATGGGCCTTTGGACAAATAACCTTTCTAGCTGTCACACTGGTGAAATGGATGGTATTTACAAGCCCAAGTACTCAGGTTGCTCTAGCACAGAAAGACAAGTTTCTGGTGGTGTTCCAATGACAGCAGCATTCAGAAACTGTGAAACCAAAGTGTATGGTATTACAGTGTGTTGGATCTGGCTGAGATGGAGTTAATTTTCCCCATAGTGGCCCTCACAGAGGTGTGCTTTGTACTGGTAGTTAGGAAGGTGTTGGTAACACACCAGTGCTTTGTCTGCTGCTGAGAAGCAGTACACCACCACCCCCAAAGGTCAGTGGGCTTGGGTGACTGAAATTGACCAAAGGCATATTCCATACTATGGGACATCTGCTCAAGCAACAAAAGCTAAGAGGAAGGATGGCTGGGGGCATTTATTATTATGTTTGTCTTCCAGAGCCACTGCTATGTGTACTGAAGCCTTACCTTCCACAAAGTGGCTGGACATCACCTGTTGATGGGACACAGAGAATAAATCTTCTATTTTCTCTTGCTTCCACATGCAGACTTTGCTTTTGCTTCATTAAATTCTGTTTACCTTGACCCATAAGATTTTCCGTTTTACTTTCTTCCCCCATACCTTGTTGAGGACAGGAGGGATAAAGCGGTTTGTTGGCCACCTGGTGTCCAGCCAAGGTCAGCCTACCACACACAGAAATTACCACAATCCACTGATGAGGGGATCCCAGACAGTGTCAAACCAATGTTCGTTATCCCTTTCTTCCAGTAAAATAAATGGAGAAAGTATAACCCCTCCCCACCCCTACATTACAGGGAATTAGACTTTGTGGGGTGATGAGGACAAAGAAAGATAGCATAAATGCAGCTGTCAGTCTGTATAAAAGCTATCAAATCCAGAAAATACTAGAGAGCCAGACAACTATGTGGTCCTCATTACATGGGAAGTTCATTCCTACTCCTCTTGAAATGTGCCAAATGTTGGTCCCTGTTTTGTAAGTCTTGCAGAAAACAGAGAATGCAAAAAAGTGGCTGGAGTGGGCCACTGGTCTGCCTGTGCCTGCTTCCCTACACCCATCAGGACCAATGCACTCCTTAGACAAATTTAGCTAAAGCCTTCCCCACAGGCACCATATTCCCCACGGAGCTTATGCTTGAAAACAGAACTCTCTCACGAACCTCTCTTGAGGTGCTGCAAATAGCTGCCTGTGTTGCCAACTCTGAAAATGCACTTCATGCATTTAAGATTGGTCTTAAGACTGATGCTGGTTCTATCCTCACATCCCTTCTTTTCACACACAGAAAGGCACACCCACATTTCGCTCATCTCTGCCAGCTGCTTTGAGACAAGGTCAGAGACATTTTTCTCAGTTTTTACCAATACAGGTGTCTGCCCACAACAATGACTGAAAGTTGTTTGCTGGGACCATGGGAAGTTTCCAGTATGAACATTGTCCTCATTTGGAAATGGAGTTCATCACAAAAAAAATAAATCAAGCGGAATATAATTGGAAAGTTCCAGGCAGGGAAAATAGTTTGGGTTCATGATGTTATGCCCTTACAAGGGCTTCACAAGTATGCGGGTGAGATTATCTATTCTCTTGCACCCACTGCTTTTGCTTAGAGGGTCAGACATTATCACAGCATGAAATTCCACCAAAAAGCCCCACTGTCTGAAAGCACATGTATCTGTTAAGTGCTCAGACTTTTCTGTTTGAAACCTGTGTTTTCCCCTGCACCTTCATGATGATGTTTCCCAAACAGAGACAAAAAACAGTATGGCTGACCCGCCAGAGTAGCACAAATACACAGCCGAGTGTTCCTGGCTTGGGATCATATTGCAAAAGCTATGGACAGTGTCCTTCTACTCAAATTGAAGTCAGCAGCTTGGCACCCCACTGAATTCTCAGAAGCTCATGTCCCCATTCACTTCCTGCAAGAGCGACTCAGAGTGAAGCTGCTGAGTAACAAACCTGCCCTACTCACCCACTTCATGGCCTTAATAGAGTAGGTGAAGAAAAACAGACTGACAAGTGTGGACACAAAAATACACACCAGAGGAGCAATGCCATAAACCAAGGTGGCAGCAAAAAAGCATCACAAATAGGTAAACCAGAAGGGCTGCCATCCTGATTTCTTTCAGTGGCTCTGAAAGCTGTGCGTTGTAAACCCCTATGAAACCAAATCCTGCAGTCCCTGCTCAGCTTTTGTGGAAGCAAGCTTCCCATTGACGTCAAAGACCACATTACCTCATAAAGGACTGCAGGGCTACTTGCAGAGACATCACTCATTATTCACTGTGGCTTTGTGTATAAGTAACGCATCTTCATTCTCCCCTCATGCTCTCCTATGGAAATTAAGAACAGTCTCCAGTGATGTAAGCCCATCTGCAAAATCAGTCCAGAGGTCAGACTGCTGCACACTGCTATGCTGCATTATACAGACACATACAAAAACATACTACTTACCCTGTGATGTAGGGAGAACACATTTAATTTCCAGTTACTGTGACAATTTATTTTCTATACGCAATAAGGATTCCCGCAGATTCAGTAAACTGTCCTAAAGTGGGCCACAGGCTCTGCTCCTGTTTCCAGTCCAGTTGGCAAGGGATGACTACCATGGCTCCAGGTCACAGAATTCTGTCCTTTTCCCTCTGCCAGCTGATGAGGCAGGCTTAATGTGTTGTGTACATGCTCTACAGCTGCCACAGTTCACAGCAAACATTAAGAAAGAAGTACCCACAGGGCATCTGCAGGAGGTATGCCTTCCATGCAGCATCCTTCTGCTGGTGTGAGAACAGCCACCAGAGAAGGGAGGCAGAGAGCAAGGAGGGGAAATAACCTTGGATCAGATGAAAACATGATTCTCAGTGGAAAAGAATTACTGCATGCCAGATTCAGTGAATTATTTGTCAGCAGAGTACTGCAAGTAGCCACATGGGCAAGAAATTTCATGTAGCAGATCAAGTGCTCAATCAAATAAATATGGACCGTATGAAAATGGTCTTCTGTATCCAGTTGGATGTGCCACCAGGGCTAACACAATAGTCAAGAATAAACTAGAATGCATGGCAAAAAATGAAGATGGGGCTAGAGCCAGGCGTAAGCAAAACCAGACCAGTTTTTCCATAATATTTGGTCAGATGTTTACACATTAATCTGTCTCTTAGCAAACAAATGGATTTAAAATAGCCAGTAAGTTATTACTAAATAAAAGCAAGAATGTGAGAATCTAGCTTGAACTTGCCCTCACTGGTGATTAGAAACACATTTTACATCATCACGGGTTAATATTTCAGCATTCTTGTCACAGACCATTCAGCAGTAGTTACTAAAATAAATAGGTGAGCATTGATTAGATCTTTCGTGTATATTTGCCATTTACAACTTGCTCTTACTGTCGACTTTCTCTGTCTGGCTAGAATTTGCATTCATACAGCTGGAATCAACCAGTGGATCCAGAGCTGCCAGGTGTTATACTTGGTTTGGCAATTCAGGCCAGTTTGCCTTCTGCACCATTACTTTATCGTACACAAACAGCACCCTGGTGGGCCATTGGGTCCAGTGCTGAAACCCAAGATCCTGCTCACCATCATGCCTCTACATGCATAGCGTTTCTGGGGAAAGTATGGTCCAGGTGAAAATGTTCTGCAGACTACTTCCTTTCTGCACTTCATATTGTTTGACTCTTCTGCTCTATACCGCATTGACATGCAAATCCGTATAGAGTGACAGGTGTAGCTGCTGCGTTCAGACAACTGGACTAAAGTACACATCACCACATTCTCTGTTAATTATCATCCAGTCATATAAATAAATCCAAAGCTGACTTCTCCTTCCCCGTATTAAAAGAGCCTTCTGTAACTTCAGCAACTATATCTTCTCCTGGAGAGGCAGAGATTGAATTTGAAGCTCTGCTGGAATGGGTGTGAAGAAAGCATCCCTTCACAAAACAGCATATTTCAGCCCTTTCCTTCGGACTCTCTAATCTGAAAGGTGGGTCCACTGGCTATTTCACAATTGGCCCTGGTTGCCAGCTACATTCTTGATTATGTTGCTGATCTCATATATCCCATTCCCACTGACATTCTTTCCTTCTGCTTCAAGAGAACTAAAACCTGGCAAGTTAAAAGTTTCACTGGTGTATTCCAATGATTTTCTTTGCTGGCCCTCAGAATTCATTGTCTTTGAAAAGCCTTTGCCCATGAATGAAAATAACTGGTCTAAGTATTTTATCTTTGCAGCAGCCTTTTTTATGTATGAGTAAACACGGTTGTTGTTGTGAACGACGGGAGACAATCACACCATATGATGTCCAGAAAGTCTCAATTTTATTACGCACATTAATCAAGCTATATAAGGTAGATAATCAGCTCATGCATATTGCAAAATTCAAGCTCATCATTGGATGAAAGTTAGGGGCCAACCCCACCTCTATTTCTACATACCACAGATGTTTGTGTTTGCTTGCAATTGGAAACTCCCTATTTTCTATCTCTACATACTTTATGTTGCGACTTGAGTCTCAAGGACACCGTGTCTAATCACCCATGCTCCTTGGGCCTACTAACTGTGTTCACTCATGTCCCTTTAGCGCGAGCCACTCATCCACAAAGCTCTCTACAGGTTGTCTTGTCTTTTCTCTGACTGAGCCATCAACTGCCAAGTTCTCCTCTTATTTCACAAACTCTTCTCATTTTCACAGCTCCCCTCTGTGTTCCTCTGTGCTGTGAACGGGGACCTGAGAACTGCATTGAGGGTTGCCCTGTGGCAGGTTTGCTTGTTTCACTCTTTGCTCTCCCTTCAGTGCATCCTGATTTTCCTTTCACCTCCTGGGCTGTAACATCATGGTTTTGCCCCTACTTCTCTTCTGCAGATGCACCCACTGGCACAAATCCTTACTACTGCCTGCACTTCCCATTTCCTGGGCCTGATCGGAAGGCTACTGCTATTTGCCTTCCCCTCCTTCAAGACCCCATCTGTTTTTGCATATAGAGTAAGGAATCATCAAATGTAGGGCAGAACAGGAAGTGGAGGTAGATTTCCACATTCTTCAAACAGTCCCCAAGTTGAAAAAAAGTGAACACTATATGCAGCTGAGAGTCCAGGACAGCCATCAAATCACTCTTCCATTACTGACCCTGCTGCGCCACATCCAGACCCACTACTCCCTCTGACCAGCACCAGCTTCTGAGTTTCCTGAGCTCTATGAGACTGGAAAAGCAGACTTAACAACAGCTTATTCTGAATACAAATGAGTGGACAAGCACGGAGCCTGGGTACCTTATCTTTCCACATGTATAAATTCAGTCTTCTTGCACCTTTTGATCACTATTAAATACTAAATTAGGTGTATGTCACTCTCAGTGGCAACATTTCTTACCTAAACTGTCTGCTTTTTCCTACTTTATCTCCCCTCTTCATGCTTAACTCCCCTTAGTGCAGATTTTTCTTCTTTTTTTACATCACTGATTTCAGGGTTATGCATCTTATTTCCATTCCTAATCCCATATGGATTCCTCCCTGAAGACAAAATCTGAGATGGAAAAGGGACATCAGTCATGCAGATGCCTTTCCCTGGCCACTGCCCAGCATTGTAGCTGTGAGCTGATGTGCTGGACGCTGCCCAAACCGTGACACAGATGATATGGTCCAGGCAAAAAGGACCAAGTAGATCACTGAAAAAAATCCTGGCAGTATTCCTGAATATTTGTAGTGGCCTCCAAATGGGCATTCTCCCTGCAAGTTAAGCACATTCATCAGTCGGAGGGTGTAACAGTGACTGGTATGATGGTGCCCGTGTGAATGAGTAAAATAAATAAAAAAATAAGTGAGCTTCATAGGGTCACTGTGAAGTATATCCTTTTACTGAAAGGGAAACAAAACTGAAAATGTTTTTGGGGAATGCCTGCTCTGCTCCACAGAGTTCTTTGCCCATCCCAGTTTTAGAGGAGAGGCAGTTCTGGAGATGAGATGTCACCACTCTGTACATGATCAGTACTGCAGCAGGAAGTCTCTTGCAACACAGAGAGAGCAAGTGTGAGGTTTTGACATGTGTGTGACTGTGAGATTTCATCTTACAGAAATAGTGACACATCTGTAGAGCCTGTCAATGCTAAATACTTACAAATGGGCAGAGTATGAGACAAACAACAGAGAAAAGATGTATAAACTCCGTCTCCATTGCTGGAGTTCACTGGAGATGAACAAGCACGTAGAACATGAGCTATTTAATAAACCACCACAGAGATCTGCCCCCCAGGGAACAGAGCAAGGAAAGATACACACACAAAACAGATATTAGCCCTGTTCTTTGCTCACAGCAAATATCCGATGCTGCGATAATGGACACACTAACAGGACAGAAACAGACATCCTGCTGTGGAAACCGACACAAGTCTCAGGAACTGCACCCAAGCAAAACCATCAGCAACCCAAAGGCCACCCTATAAACTTTTTGAGAGGTAAAAAGAAAAATCCATACATAAGCAGCCTCTGTTTGCCCTCATACGCTCCCCTGCAGGAAACTGCGTGGTTATTCACCCACATAGAGATGCTGCATCTCTAGCTGTCTCTGCACTCACTGCTGGCCTGCATCACTGGAATAGGAAGAAGCCACTGACTAATGGATGATTACTATCCAAGCTCGCTGATAGTTTTGCTGGCTCAGTTATTGTGCCACCTTCATCAGTGCTGCAGAACGCTGGTAGTTATTGTCTTTGTGTGCTGCTAATGCCATGACTTCTTTCCTTTGTTCCCCTTCCTCTTCCCCCAAAATTACTCTGATGGACAAACACCACTTCTGCATACTCTGCAGCACTGACCCAAGAGGAGCATAAGTATTTGTCAGGTGCAGAATAGCAACAGAGGAAGCTGTTGGCTTCTCCACAGCCTGGATGGAACTGGGAGTACACAGATTTCATTCTAGCAGCTGTGTCTGTTGTGATCCACAAGCACTTCGCTATTAGGAAATGCAGACTTGGTTGTACTGACACCAGAGCTCTGCTCAGCCCACCAGGAGATGTGGAGAGCAATTATCAGTGCAAGATCCTTCCTCTTCTAACTGCTGAAGCTCTGGGGACTTTTATTGGATATGCACCCCAGCATAAAGGTGCATATCCAATAAATTCTGCAACAGATTCCATGCATAAAGCCTCAGGTTAGCTCCTCTGTTGAACACAAACCTCTCTAAAGCATTTAGAGAGTCTCACCTTAAGCACCTTTAGTGCTGCTTTCACCTAATATCATTCAGGAACATGGTCTAGTTCAGGTTCTCCTCCTATGAAGGGGCTCTGTTAAATCCTTTTACCTTCTGCCTATGCATGCAGCATGCAAGCACGTTCATACTTCATGCACCAACACCAAATGCCACCAAAGCAAATTAAAACAATAAATATGGTATAATGAAAGGGCTAACTTCAATACTTCAGTTAGAGTTCATGATGTTAATCTTGTGCATGATGTTAATCTCCAGTCCTCTTTTTGGAAACCTTTTTTCCTCTCCACTACTTCAAGTGCACAATGTCCCTAACACAGCCACAGGAGAAATTACTTGACTTTTGCAGACTGCATTGCTAATGAGAAAATTGTTTGGGTTTGTTGCAACTTGATGTATATAAATATTCACAGCAGGATAAAACTCTTGAAAAAAAGTCTCATTTTCAAAGTGTCCTGGGACGCAGCAGGGAGCAACAAACAAATTAATTCATAAAAAATTTGACATTGGGAAATTATTTTTACAAGGCGATATCTTGCACATCAACTCCACTGTAACAATAATAATAATAATAATAAAATTAAAAACCAAAATCCAAACCATTCCCATTTTAATTCCAAGGGAGGTAAAGCGCAGAAAAAATATAAGCATGGGCAAAACTCCTTCCCAACATAGAAGGACTGTTCCTGTAATCAGAATTTTGCACTTTAAGACAAGAGGGAAGGGGAAAGGGGAAAGGGGAAAGGGNAGTATCCAGCAGACTTACTGAAATAAGTATGGGCAGAGGCCTGGCAGATGGATTCAGGGAGACTGAATCAGGTTTAGAAGTTTTCACCGAAAAAGACACAGAGGTGACTCTGAGCAACTGACAGAATGACCCAGGAACCAAAGCACAGTGAAATGGACCATGGAATGAAGTGGAGAACAAAGGAGAAAAGGCAAAGATATGCATAGTTTTAGCTCTGTACAATGGCAAAGACTGAATACACTCACATCATGAAGGTTTTAACAACTGACATTTACAAGGATCCATCCTAGTATATTTCAATACACTCTAAATCTGAACTCTAGTTCCTGCATTAGATATTTTTAGTATTTTTTGTAACTTTTAGAAAGTGGGAATTACACCATGCACAAACCAGCAGCTTTGCCCCTGAGATCTGGATGCACAAGCAATATGGCTGTGTTCACAGAGCACTCTGCACGACTGCAGTCCCTAAAAGCTTCACAGGGATTTTGAAACTCTCTCACTGGAAGTAGCAAAGTGGTGGATTTGGCAAACGGAGTGTGCATGAAGTTTAGCAAGTCTAAAAATGTATGGCAATGCATTTGAACAAAAATAGCTCAAACTTTTACGTAAGCTGATGTTCTGCAAGTGAACTTTTATGTGCCATCAAGGGAAAGCCCTCTGAGTCACCACACGTAACTCAACACTGTCAGATGCCCTGAAGCAGGTGAAGCAGCTACAGTGTGCACATGTGCTGCAAAGCATGCCATCAAAATGATCTTAGACAACGGCATATTTTCTCCTTCGTGTAACAAACAATTGCCTATACAGCTTTTCCCTTCATACACCAAATGGAACCTTTCCAGGAGAAGCAGGAGCAGCAATTAGGGGCTGTTTGTCCCAGCCTAGCTTTTCAGCTCTTCACATGGAGAGACACGCACTGAAAATTGCAATAAGCTGCAGGCTCAGCCTTCACTCTGCTCCAAAAATTTTGTTGCTTTCAGGCTGCCTTAAAAAACATGGCAGGGAGTGGGGAGGGGAGGGATTGCATTTTCTTCCCATCTTTTCT
This sequence comes from Oriolus oriolus, assembly GCA_013400235.1. Classification (NCBI taxonomy): domain Eukaryota; kingdom Metazoa; phylum Chordata; class Aves; order Passeriformes; family Corvidae; genus Oriolus; species Oriolus oriolus. The sequence goes on from VXBT01002040.1 coordinate 69,293, forward strand.
GAAAGCCCACATACAATGGGGAAAGGGACGAGGCTGTGAAAATGCAGTGTACCTTGTAGGAGCCCTGTTCTGACATCTAACAATTGCTCAGGTACAGAGTTTTTGCTGCCCTTCAGTGCCCTGTCCCCCAAGGTTGAGTTGTATGGCAGATGAAATGAATGGGTCGGGAGGATTCACATTTTTGAAATTCACATTTTAAGCGCTGCACCAGAGGCAAGATCTTGTGCCCTCTCTCACCCTTTCCAGAGCGTGCTGTGACAACCACTTCTTGAAGGCTCCTAGATGATGGGCCATCCCAGAGGCCCGAGGATACCCATGGTCAGAAGAATTCTCTCTTTCATCTACGTAAGACCCATAGCAGAGCAGAGACTTTTCATTCCTTGCAATATCAAATATAACCAAAAAGTACAGCAGTGTGTCAGCCTCTCAGAAAATCAGGCTGAAGAGGCACCTCAGCAGGAACAGCTCTACCTGAATGACCTGTAACAGATACTTGCCAGTCTGTTATTGGACAATTTTAGCAACTTCATTTCTAGATGTTGTCAAGCCACATGTTCCCCAGTAAAGTATCCAGACAGACTGAAAGTTTTACCTCAAACCTGTGACTACTAATCTTGCCAGTAGATATGACAACAGGTTACTCGTTTCTTCAATATGGTAGTTTTGCCACTTCCAGTACAAATCCCAGTGCCTCTTCAAGCCATTTCTCCAGAGAGAGATTTCAGCAGACTAGTATCTACACATCTTATGTCAGTCAGCCTACCTTTCAGACTCTAAGCCAAGCCAAGGACAAGGTCAGCATGGGAGCTGACCCCTCTTCCCACCATTGCATGGACCCTTTCAGGCCAGGCAAAGCATACCAAATGCTGTGATAAAATAATTTCACTCCCCAAACTTTCCATGAGCTGTTTATCAGCAACTCTAAATCAAATAGCTTTAAATTCTATGAAAACAAAACAATCTCCTAACTGGCCTCACACACATATCCACACCCACATAGAAGCTAATTCTATTTGTAGTTCAGCATTTTTGATTAAAAATTGCAGGAGGTAGCACTGCTGCTAACACTGCCAAGTGACAGGATTTTCTGGCTTTCTGTGTTGGCACTGCAATTGCAGACATCAAGGTTTCCCACAGTCCTGACTTTAGATAGGATACAGCTTCAGGTAGAACAGGCCAGAACCAAGGTTGTTTGAAAACCCCATGCTACAAAATCAATATTTAACACATTGGATTTCCTAGTGAGTCTTCAGAGACAAGTGTCTGACATTTGAGTTGTCCTGGGTCAATATTAATTGCACATAACTTCTCATCTGCATTTACTGCCATGTTTCCACAATTAAATTATAAAAACTAAATGAAATCTCTGAGCTTCATAGCTAAATCTGCATGCTAAGTTAATTAACACTGTAATAGAAACCGTATAAAAAAACCTCAAGCCTGTCTGATCCAAGGCCCATTAAAATAAGTGACAGCTTGATTATAACCTGAAGCAAATTAATAGCCATGCAGCTTTAAAAAATGGGGAAGTGATGAACAGTTTCATAGATGTCAAGAAACTGTTTTGCTTGGAGGCCAATGGAGAGACCTCTTTCTGCCACTGTCAGCATTTCTGTCATCTACTGTGCATGCACCTTCTGTTTTCCATGAACAGGACACAGGGTAGACCTTGAAACATACACTAGCAGTCTCACTATTTCCAGCTGTTCTTTAGGAGGCAAAATGCTAAGAAATGTGTCAGCCAGCATTTAGGGCAGCAAGAGCCATCGTCAAATGATGGGCTGAGCTGCGAAGGAAGATGCCAGTTCTACTTCATGGGAGGTGCAGGATGCTGGGCACCAGAGAGTGCCACAATATGCCACAGTATGCTCTTCACACATAAACTTCCTTAGTGTCTTGCTCTTATTGTCAGACGGCATTTGCCTTTCAATCAATCAACCATTCTTTATAACTTCTTAATGCATGACACTTCAGAGCACTTTCCGGCAAGAGCAACAAAAGCAACAAAATTATACCAAAAGGAAAAAATAGGGAGAGGCAAACTTCAAAAAGAATAAAAGCCAAATTTTGGCTCAGTAGTTAAATCAGAAAGGTGAAGGCTTATTCACCATGTGTGGCACTTGGGCCTTTGTCAAACATAGCACATGCTCATCTAACCAGCTTTGGCAAGGTGTGGAGTTGTAAAATAGGCACTGAGATGCTGTCACGATCAGCAGCTCCCCAGAAGCACCATGTGAAAAGCACCAATGATGCACTATGAGGATCCTGCACTCAGAGTTCTACAAGCTGCAAGTTAATTATGCAGACAACTGAACAACAAATTATTGGATTCAAAGGCATAGTACTGACAGGAAAAAGTGAGCACCTGGAATATGGATGAGTTTGTATAACCTGAACCTGCAAATGCAGATTTGTTAGTCACAAGCCAGCTTCAAAATATGGCAGAAGTGTTTCAAAGCTTAATGTGGCTAATTGAAGTTAATTATACCTAATTATGTATGTAACATGTTGCAGATAGTTATCTCAAAACAAGTATGTTTAATAACTACAAACAGCACACATAATAGGGAACACTATGATGAAGTTTTAAAGAAAAAACATAATAGATATGCTCGAAAGCCAAAGCAGAGAGTGCCAGTTGCTGAAGAGCAGACCCTGCTCACACCATCCTTCTGACAGTACCTGTGAGGGGCTGCACTGGACTCCCTTCTCCCCCCCACACTCTCTCACTGAAAGAAACCCACCACCTTCCTCCTTCCAGCCCCACCCCATGGAGAACACATGGGCCTGACCGCCCAGTGTGCCCACAGGCACAAACCCTCATCGCAGACAGGCCCTCTGGGACCTGCATCCTCACAGGCTAACACAAAATGTCACTGCCAGATCATGTGGACAAAGAGGCCAAGATACACTGTCTTGTCTCTGTCAGCAAGTTGCTCCTGCTCTAGGTCACCAAAGGAGATGCAACTGATGACCTGCTGGTCAGGTCCAAATGTCTCACAAAACCACTGCGTGATGTCCTGCATCAGGAAAACTATATATTTGAGCACAGCCACTTGGACTGGGTCTGCCAGGGAAGCAAGCTCAGAATGGGTGGGATGAGCTTCAGAGAAGAGAAAAAGAAACCATCAAACCCACCACCAGATGAATTGTTTTACAAAATGGTAATGGTGGGATACAGCACAGGCTTCTGATTTAGCAAGACCCTTATGAGGTGAAAGGGGAATTAGACCACATCCTCAGTAAAGAGTTGGAGGTAGTTGAGTCCTTGCAGGATTTTCAACCCACTTTGCTGTGCCTTGAGAGCTTGCTCAAGACAAATTAGTTCAACATGTTCCCCAGGAAGATGGTAATGGCTGGAAGATACTTCAGAGTCCCTTACAGAGGCTTATAGCAACATAGTACCAACATCTCCTATATGCATGTGTTCACTCACTGTGACTCCTGTAGGAAATGGGTTTCATGCACCTAAAACCATTCCTTCTCCTCCAAAGCAAAGTTGGAGTACATGATGGATTCATATCAATCAGTTTTGCCTAGCTGTCAGCTCCTAGGCTTCAGCTGGGTTTTTCCTGGCCAAGGAAAAAGAATTACCTCTATGGAACTTCAGTTTTGAAACCTGCAACTTTGTCCAAGGTTTTTGCCATCAGAGAAGACCACTGCCTACCAAAAGATGGAGAGGATAGCTCACTTACAACACTGACCCACAGCGAAGACAGTAGGATCAGATCTTGGGAAAGAACTGTAATTCTCTGACATAGCAACTGAAGAAAAAAATTACCTTGACAACTGAGTGAGGAATTTAAAGAGTCAATAGGCAGGAATGAAGGGATCCAGCAAAAGAAATTAAGTTCTCAGTGCAGTGGTAGGTTCTTTCATGTTTTTGAAAATGAAGGTAAGAAGCAAAGGTCTGAAATTATGGCAGGGATGGGAAGAACTTGAAAATTTGTAGACATCAACAGCAGATGAGAAGATTAAGCCTGCCAAGCATCCTTTAGAGCATTCCTGATTGTGAAAAAGAATCCCTGACAAACGCACCTCAGATTCAAACAGGAATATGCAGCCATGACGTAAGATATATAGGACAACAAAGATCTTTAGCTCTGGTCAATGCACAGAGCAGAAAACATACAGCAAAGAAAGACTTCCATTAGAGAAATGAGGTACTCCCATTAGAGGTGAGGTACTGCTTGCACCCATATAATGAAAAGGAGAATTAAGGAGAAGGAGCCGTGATGGTCAAGAAGAAAGGAGCAGCAAGCCTCACATGAGAAAGAAGGGCAAAGAGAGGCTCTATGAGGGAATAAATAATAAAGAATAGACAGAAAATTATAACAGAGAGAATTGGAAACCAACCTCCAAACCAGTAAGGGGCAGATTTACATAACAAAGGACTCTGGGGAAAAAAAATCTGTCATCTGAGGAAAAAAAATAAGGTTCTTTGAGTAGCAGGAGGCACAACAGTGTTTTCAGCAGAGAGGGAGTTCAAAATATCAGAAAGGAAAAAATCGAATTACCTTAAGGTAGTAACAGAAATTTGGGGGGGAAACAGTCAAATAAGAGGAAAGGTCATCGGTGCCCCCAACTGGCAACCCCGCAGCTGGGTGGAGGACAAAGGAAGAGGTGCACTAAGTACAAGAATAGGCTCCCATGGGAGAGATTTGGGTAAAAGTAATCAAAATTCTGGGATAATTGTGCAAGGACATTCCACTAGAGATGAGTAAGCTGTAATACCATAATTCAAGGCCTTGGTAAGACCATGAAAGATACAGCATACTGTCCTGGTTATGTGCTTAGGGATGAACTGAAACTGCAGAGTATAAAGAGTTTTTAATACAAAGGGGGAAAAAAAGGAAAAAAGAAGAAGAAGAAGAAAATATCTGGCCTGTTTAGCAAAATGAAATCTCAGAGGGAGTATGTTTGCTGTCTATAAATACATCCAGAGAGTAAACATCAGAGAAAGAGAAGAGCCATTTAAGTTAAAGGACAATGTTGGCACAGAACAAATGTGTGCAAGCTGACCATAAAATACACTTTGCACTGAGACAGGCAGTTTCTAATCACCAGGGCTGTCAGGCTCAGCACAGTCTTCCAATGGGCAGGCAAAGAAATCTAGAGAAAAGTGGGAGTTGTTCATGAGTGCCATGATAGGGACATGATGTGTGCAAGACCAGCAGCCTTACAAGCTATCTTATTAAGTCCCTTGTGTTCCCACATTTGGTAACAATTTCAACCCTTTTTTAACCTTAAGACATTTCCAGTGGTGCTGCAAACTTCAATACAGTGAATTTCTGTCCTCTGACAGAAGTTTACCCTTACCAGTCCTTTAAAAGCAGTCTACCAATGTCCCAGGGAATCAAGAAAAGTCCAGTGCTACCCTGTGCCCTTGGAGAGTCAACTCCCCCCAGCAGCTGCTGCTACAGGCAAAAGGGACAGGGTGTCTGCTGCTCACCGGCTGCTGCTCCTTCAGTTGTACCAGCTTCCCTGCCCACTGCTCACTGACCTGCACCTACCAGTGTTCTCAACTGGCATGGGAAAGGATGCACTTTGATGGGGATCACTTGCATTTACAAGCTAGGGAAAGACCAGGCAGGCTGCTGAGCTAGGGACTGAGACCTCTCAGAGAGACAAGGTGTGACAGGCAGCTAGGACAGCAGTTTTGTTACCAAGCAGGAGCAGAAACCACAGCTCAACCATAAAAGCAAAAATCTTTAGGCATCATTCAGGCAACAGCCACACTGAGCCCTCAAGCAGCAGAGAGGTACTTCCTAGGCCATACATCTGTGTAGATCTGCATGAAGGCAGACTCGCCACACTGTTTGCATTCAAGAACCAGCCAGATTATCCTTGTCCCAACATACAGCCAAAGGAAGGAGTCATGATGCAAGTGAGCTACACCATCCTACCACATGTCTTTTGCTTACAGGGCAGCCCCAGGCAGGAGAATGATTTCTCTATCATTCTGGTTGAAGAAGATCCTAATGTACACTTTCCCAGTATCACAACTCTGGCTGGAGTGGGGACCTTCTCTCCCCCTCCATTTCTTTCTGTAGAAAATTCAAGGTTGTTTAGGCTAAAAAAATAAGAACCCCAACAGGCAACAGAGTTCAGTAGAACACTCACTAGAAGGTGGCTTCTAGTCCCTCCTTCAAGGGCAAGTTATGCCCCTGATATTAAACAGTCATTGGATAAAATGCAATTTAGGTGCACACAAATTCAGAAGTAAGGCATCTTCTGAGGAGAGTCTCCTCTAAGACAAAGTAGCATCAGCAGAGAGTTCTCGAGATGCCTGTGTCAAGTCCAGTACCTGAATTTTAGACCTGGGCAGGTGAGACTGACAAGACACCTTACTGTATAAGTGAAGAGCATCTGATCCATCTCAACTCACTCACACATAATCCTTCCTCCATTCAGATGCAAACAGGTTCTTTGTCCCAGCAGACTGGAGAGTACAATGTCAAATTACAGGACACACAGCTAAGTAACCCTTTCTCCCAAATTAGGAAGTTAGCTCCCCTTCCCCTAAATCTGGAATAAACCCTGCTGTGCTGATTTTGGCTTGGATAGAGTTAATTTTCTTCACAGCGCCAAATATGGGGCTGTGTTTCAGATTTGTGCTGAACACAGGATTGATAATATAGAGATGTTTTTGTTATTCCTGAGCAGGGCTAACCCAGAACCAGGGCCTTTTCTGCTTTTCATACTTCCAAGCTGGTGAGGAAGTTGGGTGTGCCTAGGAGGTTGGGAGGAGACACAGCCAGGATGGGTGATCCAAACTGGCACAAGGAATATTCCAGACCATTTCAAATCATGTTCAATATTTAAAGTGGGGGGAAGAAGAAGGAAGGGGGGGACATTTGGAGTGATGGCGTTTGTCTTCCCAAGTCACCATCATGTGTGATGGTGCCCTGCTGTCCTGGAGATGGCTGAATACCTGCCTGCCCGTGGGAAGGGGTGAATGAATTCCTTCTTTTTCTTTCTTTGTGTGTGTGGCTTTTCCTTCCCCCATTAAACCATCTTTATATCAACCCATAAGTTTTCTAGCTTTTGCCCTTCCAGTTGTCTCCCCAGTCCCACTGGTGAGGGAGTGAGACAGTGACTGCATGGTGCTTGGTTGCTGGCTGAGGATAAGCCACGAAACTCTATGGATCTTTCAAACTTCTTGACATCTTTATGAGCACACTCATTGTTCAGCAGAAGGCAAAGCACAGGTGTCTGATTGCTGCTCAGGTCCTGTGCTGAAGGCCTAACTAGAAGCTAAGAGATGTGTCAGTCTTAAGCCTTTGTACAGCACTAATTTCAAAGATAATGGGAATATATCAAATATGCAGACTGAACTGAAAGACTAAACTGAAACACACTTCGAAATAATCGGAGAGCCCAAAAGAGAAGGATTTTGAGACACCTTTTGGCTGGCAAAATGTTCAGCAATCTTTCAGGATCGACTTAGCAGCTTCCTAGAACCTACACAACAAAATAACCCTCTGGGTCCCACCATTAGAACAGCAGTTAGGAAACCATTAGTTTTCTGAAAATTTGCCATAATTTAACAATTTGCTGACATAAGTAAAGAAGTCCTTGCTTAAGTAATCTATCAAACAGTATCAAACAGCATCAAACAGCCCCAAGCAACCCAGTCCAACCCCAGAGATGTGCCTTCTTTGAGCAGGTCTGACTAGACACCTCCTATGGTCCCTTTCAACCCAAATTGCACCATGATCTTGGAGTGCAAACCACCTTGTTGTTCTTATATCCCCCTGACTTCTCAAACATTTCTTCCCTTATTCCAAAACTCCTAGCACTAACAGCTGCCAGGGAAACCACAGATGTTCAGGTTATAGCGTAGGGTTTGCTTTCTCCGCCTTAAATCCTTACATTTTCTTCCCAACCTGTCTGCTTTCTATTAGAAATGTCACCCATTGAAGCAGCATCTGTAGATGTTTTTTCATCAGTGCCCACCAACAAGTTAGGTCCAGACTTGTAGCCTTATGTAGGTCCTTTTCCAGCATGTGTTCTCCATACATTCCCTGCAGAGATAAGTCTTTCCCATAAAACACTGTGAAAATTAGAGAACAGCAGGCCCCAAGCACACAGAAACATGCTGGCGGACCTTGCAAATGGGAAAGAAGAAGAACCAGAAAGAAACACAATGGGTTTCACCTTCAGAGTTTCAAATTTCTAATTTCTAATGCATTTTTAGTAACTGTGTGTAGAGCAATTTTTGCAAGGAGATTTTACAGTCCGTAATGTCCCCTACAGAAACAGAAAACCAAAATGTAGTAGGAAACAGAGTAAGTTATGGTAGGTTACACAGCCATCATGACTGAACAGTCAAAGCTATGACAGCCATTTATCAAACTGGCACAGAAATAACAACACATATATCTTACCATAAACTCAGTGTGGGAGGAGAGGCAGACAATAAAATAACGCAATGCTTTGCACTTTGGTGGCATACGCTGAAGATCTCCCTCTACTTTACAAGCATGCATTTTAGCTTCAAGCCTAGAGTGCAAATAATTAATAGCTCTGGTGTCCTTTGTGCCACTGAGTCACCACAAAAAGTTAGGCTGATCTGCGCGTTACTGAAAACATCCAGCTCTGTGCACAGTGAGCAAAGCAAGCCTGCACTGTTGGTCATGGCAGTGCCTACTCCCAACAAGGCACCCAACCCAACAAGAAGAACTCCCTCAGCTCCCCTGTGAGCCAAACAAAACTTTGGGACAAAGATCTCCTACCCCTCTTTGGAGACAGGATCTGGCCATAAATGACTACCACTGCAACACACAGAAACCCAGGCTATGATTGTGAAGAGACTGTTCGGAACGTAAGTTCCCAACTTGTGTTGTCCCACAAAACCTTATACGCTCACTCCAAAGCCCACCAGAACAACCCTTGAAAACAACTGATAAATTTTGGAGAAGGAAAACATGACCAACAAAGCTTAAAGACAGAACAGCTGCCAGAGACTCAAGAACTACCTGCAGCAACTAATTTCGCTGACAGACTGACGTGGCCAAGTGGTTTGCAGTTCTCTCATCTTTTGTTGCACACAGATACTCTTTTTTCAGCAGGCAGACCTGGCTCAGGAATTAGACACACACAGATCAGCTATGAACATGCAAATGGGCATCCTAACTCTGCCTGAAGGGGCCACGAGCTAGGACTGAGGTGATCAGGACTACCCTTTGTGGTCCAGAGAACTCTTCAGTGACCTTTATTTGGACTGGTAGGTCAGCCCCTTCTTTTATAGTAATACCAGTTCAGTCATCAACAAATTATCCAATATAGGAATATAGATGTTTTATAAAGTCTTATGTCTATTATTATTAATGTAACAACATCATTACAATGTTTTTAGACCTGTTATCCAAAGAAGCTGACCTTCAATGTGCAGGATAGGCTAATGACTATACTCTGTGTGTATGTGTACGTGTGTGTTTAAAAAGTATCCTCTTACTGAAAATGTGCCACAGTGCAAAGCTGTAAATAACCTGGCGAAAAACTGGGGTAACTCCGAGTGGCAGTGAAACACAGGAAGTTTATGAAAAATAAATAACATGGTGAAACAAGTTGGCAGTGAAACTTCTGGCTTTGCATATTGAACATGGTGCTTGGAAGACAAAGAGGCATTTTGGGGAGAAACAGGTAAGATCTGGAAAAGCTTAACAGTAGCAAGCTGCTCCACAGGAGGAATAAAAAGGTACAGCAGAATTATTAATTACATGATTAACTTTGTGGATTAGCCTGGCCTCTCACAATGCACAGCTTTGTGGGGTGCAGTCAAAGATCTGTCTCCTATCACAAACACAGGGAAGAAAAAGTCCTTTCTTAAGAAGATGACATTCAAGATGAGGAAGACTGATCAGCTGAGACAGCTGTAGGAACACCTGAAGAACCATGCTCGAGAAGCCTTGCTGCCCACTTCTGGCAGTTGCCAAAACAGGAAGAAGGAAAGAAACATCAAGAAACCCTTTATATAAAAGAGGAACAATTTGCCCTCAGTGGAACGTTTGCTTTTTCTACTCTAACCATTGTTAAGTCAAAGGCTGACTAATAATTTGATGCATAAAGGCTTAGAGCTTTTCTTAGTTTTGTATTTATTTAGTGTTAACAATAAATAGTTCATTTTTTTAAGCTCTTGACAATCAGGTTATACAAATCATACATTTCCCCCACATATAAGTTTATATTGTGTGTCAGGGAGTAAGGCACTTTGCCCATTCTACATATAATTAGTTCATTAAGTGTTTACTTCCCACTAACCACTTCTCCTCTGCCTCCATAGAGTGTGTCTGCCAGGGTCCTGTGGATTAACAGCTGGATTGAGTTTATGTGTGCTTTCTGAAGCAATGTTTTGATGTTCAACAGAGATCTCAGGAGGTGCATACCATATATAATAAAATCCTGTGTGCCCTCTATGCATTCACTTTTTAAGACTGATGGGGTGAGTTCTTTTCCAGACACCTGAAGATCTTCCCCAGCAGTCCAGACACTCACCACAAGCAGAGCCAAAGCCACAGATCCTATAGCCGAATCTTCACACGGCCACAGATCAGCAGACCAACATACCCAATCGTCGGGAGTAAGGGACAGCCTGGGAAGAGGAAGAGCTGATGATAACTGTGGATGACATATGCAGCCACTCCTTTCTTGAGGGACACAAGAAGGCTGGCCAGGACTTTTGTGTTTTCGCACATACTCAGTGCTCTATGGGCCCTTTGTGAACAGGAGGGAGAGAGAAAAATTCCCTTGTCTGTGTGGTCCTAAGGGGTAGGATGGCACATCCCTTTGATACTTTTTGATACTGAGCCAATGATACTTCTGGACAGTGCAACCACAGGGAGCAGGGCTCCAGGCAGGACAGCCTCCCACCAAGTGTCCCTGGGAGGACCACTGCCCCATGCAGGGCCCAGAAACCTCTCTCGGGGAGGAGCAGCTGCTGCAATGGAGACCTGTGCCCATCTGCCCGAGATTACAGCAGGGTGCCGTTGCTCCTCAGGGAGGTGCCGACAGGGCCTACCCCGACGGGACAGCGGGGGCAAGGTCACATCTCTGGAGTAAGCTAAACACAGGATAATGCCACACACACCCCTCCTGCCACCAACAGGTGCACTTGCGCTGTTGGAAGAGAAAACGATTTGGAAAACTGCTTTCTCTCTCTCGCTTGCTCCCCTGAATGCTAATCAGCGGCGCCGGCTAAAAATACCCAGCAAGGCTGGCGTGCGCACGGCAGATAGGGAAAATGGGGGAGCTAAAAGGCTACAGCTTCCCGGAAGAAAAAGAGACTGGCGAGGAAGAGCCTTCCTCAAGAACCCCTTGCCGGACTTCCCCGCTCCAACCTCTTCTTCAGAGGGCCACACTAGGTGCTCCTCGAGGAGTCGCTGCGCCACCCTCTACCGGGGCAACTGGCGGCACAACCCCCCCGAACTGGCTTCCCCCCCCGGCGCTGCGGGCGCTCCCGGACGGGGCGTCCCGAGGGTGCCGCCGTGGCCATTCGTCCCTCGAGCCCCGCGGCCCACGGGGCGCAGTCCCACAGGGGTTCACTGGCGGTGCACGAAACAAAGACGGCAGCTGGGGACCGCCGCCCCCGCGGGCACGGAGGATCTGCACCGCGCAGCGCGGCCGGGGGGGCTCGGTCCGCTCGCTGCATCAGAGCCGCCGACACACCGCAACGCGGTCACAGGGATGCACGGCGGCTCGCCGGCCTCCTGGCTAGCGCAAGAGCTAAGAAATAAATAAATAAAATCAAGAGAAGGAGAGAAGACAGGAACACGGAGACAAGCAGCAGCCCTCGGCAACGAAACCCGCGGGGGTGTTCAAACCCCCGCCACCCCCTGCCCGAGCTGCATCCCTCGCCGCTCTCCGCGGTGCAGGGCCGGCCGGAGGGCGGCGTGCGGCCCCCCCGCGCCACGACGGT
>VXBT01002043.1:0-34784 GCA_013400235.1 Oriolus oriolus
AAAAAAAAAAAAATCAAAGGTGGTGTGTCTTAAAAACATTTATAAAAACGTTAACCTGAACAATTTCTGAACAATGTAACAGTATTGTCTGATGTTTTCTTCATCTCATCCAAAAGGATATTAGCATGTCATGCACCTCCACACTTCCTACAAACATTTGCCACAGAGGGAAAGCTATGCCAAATCACGAAACATTTCAACAATGAACAACGTTACCTTTAACTACTGGGAGTGATGATGAACAAGTCTTAGGACTGCTGTCCATTTTTGCATGTTCTGAAAGATAGTTTTTTTCTTTTTTTTTTTTGCTTGTTCATCTTCTAATGCACAATCAATTTTTTGTAAAGTATTCATGAGCAGAAGAATTGCTGTACTCGTGTGCTATGTCAGGAGGGACATGGCGGATGGGTGGAGAGGTGGCCTTGAGAGCAAATGAGGATGCTCACTTGGAGAAAGCTTCCTGGAGTGCAAGATATGATGGGAAGAAACAGCAACAGAGCACAGAAGGATGCACGATGAGAAACTCCCCAGGAGATGTAGGGGGCATATGTACTGCCAGGTTTTTCAGAGGAGACAAAGTTAGAATAACTTTGGATCTAGAGGTGTATGTGTGAAGAACTGGAAACCACTTGGAGAGCAAGGCCATGGAAAAAAAACCCCAAACTGCTCCACAAGAACAGAATAAGCAGGGAGACACTGATTCCAGTTCCCGTCATTTCCAGATGTTAAAAGATGAATTTTAATTTCTTTCAAAAAAATACACCTTATTCTGGTTGGTGTTGCATGAAATCTCAGCTGGAAGATTTTCAGTATTTTCAGTACATTTATTTTAAAGAAAAAGTGCCAGCAGATATACTTCAAGATTCTCTCAGATTTGGACCTTTTCAAAAATATGTAGAGTAGAAATTAACATTTGATAAAAGTCGTGCCGCCAGAAATGTAAACTTTGAATTCTATCCTACAACACCACGGCCCAATCCAGCTCCATGGATAATGATACCAATGCAGGAATTGCAAGGTAAATTCACCTGATCTTCCTCAGTATTAAACAGACATTTAATGCTGACATAGAATAACTTGAAAAAATAAACATATAAAACAGCAGAAGTCAATGCTAAAAAAGAGAAAATACTTACAGGTATTTTCTAAGACAGGTTTGTTTCCAACATTTTAATACAGTTAAATAAAAAAAAAAACAAAACAACAACAACGAAAACCCAAACAAAAACACCAACCAAACCACCTCAATATATAATGTAGAAAGTTAATAATTTCCAAGTATGAAGCTGTTTCATCCTTATAAGAAGGATAGCATTAGCTCAAGTTTCCAGAGATATCACAGTAAGGAAATTCCAAACTAGGAATGTAAGACAGCCTGATTACTAAGAGACCATGTTTTTTGAGAAAGGGGAAGAGTAAAGACTTTCTTCTCAGATTGTCTTTATAATTCTGCAACAGAAAACGTATTTTCAAACTTTTCTCCTCAACTACAGATATCAGAAGAATGTCCTTTTTTTAATGAAACCCAAGATTCATTTGTTCCTTTATATCAGAAGCCTGGGTTTTAGAAAAACAGCTACATCTACAGCAAACCTTACAATTAAAATCATCAGGTGTGATGACCTTTGCACTACCCATGACCCAAAGAAGCTTCTTTTAAGAACAAAACTATAAAACACCTCTCCATGTCCTACTTTCCAATTTTCAGAAGACTACCACCCATAGGTCTAAAAAGAATAATTTTACTCTGAACAATAAACATGACGGGGGGAGGCGGGGATGGGTGTGGGAAGCAGGTGCAGAGAAAGCTCTACCTTTCTTTGAATCATCTTTTTAAATTTCTTATAACTCCAGTGTGTAGTCTCACTAAAACTGTATAAGACTCAGAAAGAGCTGGTTCAAGTGAAAAGTAATAGAAATTCCATAATTATGAAAAATCTCTTCAAACTCCTAATTAAGATGTTATGCAACTATTTGAGAATTTCTTTCGCTCTTTCACTTCTAATAAAATATATGAAGTTTGTAAGTCATAAACAAGAGCTAACCTTTATGCTAAATACGAAAGCTTGGTTTTGTAAGGCCAACTCCAAATAATTAGCTTCAAATAGCACACTCTCTGTCAGCAAGCAGGACAGAAACAAGTGCTTAATAAAAGCACAAGCTTTTAAGACTGAGAAATATACACACAACTCGTGAGTGCCACTGGCATTATCATCTCACAGTACCTCCAAACTTCTTTCAATTTTCTTCCATTTTCATGGATGCTTACACCCAGAAGTTTTTGAAAAGAATCATTCAAAAATCTTCCAGGAGATTCAAATATGATCCCTCCATTATAAAATAACCCTTCACAGACCCTCAGATTATGGAATAAGTGGCTCTCACCACCAGCATCAAATGTTTCCCAGCCACTGACAGTGTGCTGCAGCACCCCAGCACCGCTCTGCTACAGGGAGCCCAAAGAGACATGGGAACACAGGACATAACATTGACAAACAGGGGTAGGTGCTAGCAAGTCCCTGTGCACTTGTTTCAAAGGCAGTATTAATAAGGCTGTCCTGCATTATTTTGGACTACAAATACTATTATTGCAAATAGACTAATAATAACTGGGTTTCATGTGTAGATTTTACTATGACTGTAATTAAGCCAGTGCAGATCTGTGGTGCATTCTTTTTTGCACACGGTATTTTGAACGCAAGGGTGAGGCACCTACACAGCACTTTCACTGTTCTGCACAAAAGGGGAAGGGCTATGAGCACTTAAACATCAATTCCACTACTGTAGTTTCAAGGATCAAAGTAGAAGAATTGTGAAAGGATCTTCCAACTCTTAGATTTTGATATTTACTCTTTTTACACTTGTACCTATTCAGGCCCTTAGTAACCAGCTTTCTTCAAGTTTTGTTAATATAATCCATAGCTCTTAAAATCAGGCACTGAGAACCAATAAATAAGAATAATCTTCACACTGGCAGAATTTAACATTTAATTTTCCTTTTCACTATTGTGAATTATCAATATCACTAAATTTCCTCTTTTTTTTTCTTAATTTTTATTTTTTAAGTGATAAATACCATGAATGTGGAAGACACAAATTGTCTTTCCTCTTAGGGGCTATCCTGGCTAGTCTATCATTCCTGAGGACAGCTAATATTGAACTAGAGAAATTATTGTCTTCAGGTCTAATGAGAATCCCACTGTTAAATGCTGCATTACTGTTTCTGGGTTCATAGCTCCAATATTTAATTTTATAATAAGTTTTGCATTGTTAAAGGAGAAGCCACTGCCTGAACAATCTCACACCATGCAAGGAGTCACATATAATGGTTTACTGGTCGTCTTGTGAACTCAGTAATTTATTGATTTTCTGCCAATTACAGAGTGGTAAACACGGTACTAAACTAGTAGTATATGGTTCTGCCATTCATATTCCTCAACTGCAATGTAATTCCTTTTAATTTAGTGGTAAATTACACCACAGATTGATTAAAAAATAAAACCAAGAAAAATAGTGTAACATAAAACAGTACCAGTAACATTGGGGAAAGATCATATTTACTTAAAAACATCAAATCAAATAGAGCCTGCAAAAGTCACAAGAGACAATCATTATTTGAGAGAATTAGCTGGGGGTTATGTGAAAGAATGAGATACTCTTTTTTGTTTTTTCAATGTTTTCTACCTGTATGACAGTGCCAATCATCATATTCTAGAAAGGCAAGGTACTCCCGAAGAATGGCCTGGGTTATGGCATATAGAGAGCTATCACGCCTGGATTACATTGGTGGCACTATTTTATGACAAATTTAAGGGAGCTCAAATCTTTCTTAACACTGTTTCATTATCTGCCAGTTACTGACTGATGCAAAATCTGCAAAGGCCACTCTCAAGTACTTCTTCAGAAATTCTTAATTCTATCTGATGTTGAATAAAGAAAGGGTAGGAATGATGAGTCACAACTTTCTAGATTCTCTATTTCACCTTTGTTTTCTGAAAATGTAATCTAAGCTTCCTGAAGGCCTAACAGGTACCTACTTTATAACAAGTTCATTTGAATTTATCAAAATCAAGTAGGCAAGTGAAGTAAGACAGAAATATCTGGAAGATTTACCAGCATTGCTGGTCACCTTTAACATTAATCAATTTTCAGTTATTTCTGAGAAATTCATGAGTGTTGACAACAAGGATGATGACTTGCAGAGGAAGTTTAAATTCATGCCTGCTTGCAAACAAGAGAAGGGATAAGACTTTTACACATTCAGAAAAACTGCCGATCAGATGTTTTCCTGATTCCTTATTTCTAGAAAAGCAGATCTTCTACCCCACATTGCAGCAAATCAGACTCCCAGTTCATGTGTATTCATATGCAGAAGAGTGAGATATTGGTTTTTGTACAAAGATGAATAATATTACAATCACTCAGTATGAAAAAATTGAAAAAAAGAAATTAAAATTGCTTCTTTCAATGTTAGACTGACTGTCTCTTAGTCTAAGCACAGGCTACTTCAGAAATCTGGACTGAAAACTAGGTTAAATTTGGGATCAGGAACAAAAGAGAACAAATGTAATATTGAGGCATGTCGGCAGGAAACTGGGCCCTGAAGTAAGGTTAAGCTTACTGAAGAGGGTGAGAGAAACTCCTGAAGATCATGAGAAAATCTGCTGGACACAACACCGGCTTTGGCAATAAATTAATAAGAATTACACCTGGTGCTGTGAGGAAGGGCTGGGTTTCACTGAGTGGTTCAATGGGGTGGATATGGGAGAAGCAGATACATTACATGGATAACTGAATAGGGAGCACTGTAACTTTTTTGGGAGTCTTGTAAAGCCAACAGAACATTAGCAAACATCTTAAGACCACGACAAGTCTGAGATTACCATCAATAAGACCAAAAATACCAAAATGAAGAATGTCTGTAGTAACAGTGGCCCTAAAGGGTAAAAGTAATTTGGGGCAGGTTGTTTATCTGTGGGGAGACAGGATGAAAACCAGAGGGATTAAGGTGACTCAGAAGCAGCATGCGCAGCAAGGAGGACAGAAGCAGGGAAGAAAGCAGCTGCTTGAATGCAGGCAGGTGCAAGTCGGGTGCCTGAACATGGCAGTCCATCCTATCTTCTTTTTAAACTCTACTCCAAACTCATTTCCTTCAGGAATTTGTTGTCTGTTCCATGTGTGTTTGACCAAGCGAGATGCTTGCAAATTTCAAACTTAACTAGGCAGCAAGGACATGAAGACAGGAGAGACTGTAAATCTGCGGCTGGATGTGAGTGTAGGTCAAAGGGGAGCTACCAGAGGGATTTTTGTGTGCGAGTTTGGACGTGTTTAGCCAGGGGGTAAGAACAAGATTGGCACATGTACAGTTCTGGCTTATGTGACGGCTGTTTGTGGGTCTGGAGCTCCTGAACAACTGGAGGTGATGTTCTTGTGGCCGGCCATGTTCGCAGCGTGTGTGTGAGGGAGTGTGTACGCTGGATAACAGTATCCTGTTAGGGATAACAGGATGTTCTGTAGTGGCAGCCTGGCATTTAGCAGGGATGGCAGGCCCTCCCCTCTGGTTTTGAGAACTGCCATCAGTTCCAAAGTCCACTAGTCTTCCCACAAAATGCACAAAGAATGAAACACAATTCTGAGATAAATATGGTATTTATCCTCTCCTGCCAATTTATATGCATGTTTCAATCTACACTGTTTAGCTTCACTTAAAAAAAAGCTTCACTTTTTGCATATAGGTGTTTTATAGACGCATAACTTGCTCTGTTCAATATTTATTATTTGTCAAACAGACAATAAAAATTCCACAGAGGGCAGTTATTGAGGCTCTTCATAAAGCAAGTACCTGAGTTTTTTTCTTTAAACTGATTATCCAGTTCTTGCAGTGATTGCAGTAAGTTTGCCTTTTATAGATTATTGACCTGGTTTACTTCCATTTCATTGATAACCGATTATCATACATCACAGTAACACAGCTGCTGATCAGGCACACTTCATGCAGAAGCCTGCCACCTGTGGCCTGCAGGTAAAGAAATGGGTGCAGGGAGCCTTGCAAATGGTTTTCACTTATGACTAACAGCTGCTCAGAGGTGTGGTAAATTGAAAGACCGAGTTACTGATCTGGCCAACACACAACACTCCTGGCAACACCTTTGCAAGATCTTGCACTTGGTATCTGCAAGAAATTAGTTTTATCCTGCCACAGCTCCAACTGGTGATACGCAGGGCAAAGGGAACTCACATTACTTTTCACGAGCTCCATGCAGGCATTTCAGCCATTAAACTAATGACTCACACTAGTATCTACTACAATTTTGGCAGCTTTAAAGCAAAATGTATCTATTTATCTCAAATAGCACTTTCCAATTGTGGGTTGTGTAAACGATTTCTCTTAAAATAAAGCCGATGTTTCAACAGTCTAGTAGTGAATTACTCTGTTCAGAGTGACACTGAGCTTTCAGGGCTCTTTTGTTTTCTGAGAACTTGAAATTCAAATTCATTTAGAATTGTTTCCCCATACGGTTTTTGATCATCACAATTATGCCTTCAAAGTCTATACACAGGCTTTTATATTTCTGCTTATTTTCTTAAGTAATATAGCAACAAAAACATCAATAGGGAAATCAAGTTCTTTCTCCTCCACTGAGAACAGGAAAAGATGCAATGTGTAATTTTTAATTTAAAATTTGGACTGCTTTTAACAACTGCTATTTTTACACTGAACCAACAACAACAACAAAATTTGTCCTGCATTTCAAGTGGAGAAAATGCATCTATTAGAGAATAATGGCAATAGGCACAAAAGAATTGCATTATTGAACAATACTGGTAACGTGAGTGATTTCTGTTTGTATATGCATATGGTTTTGTAGTGGTGACATAGGAAATTACTTGGTTATATATTGGGTGAACAAAAATCAGACTTAAATCTACCTCACTGAATACAAGTTGTAAATGAAAAGATCTGTTGTAAAATAACAGAAGAGTTAGCAAAGAGATATCTAATATTTTTCAACATTTCCAAAGCATAGGAACTTAGAGCACTATTCATCAGCATGCTGCATCTCACATATCCAACCATATTCATACAACTTGTATCAGAAAAGAACAAACAAAACCACAGACACACCTGTGAATGTTTGAATCAACCTCAACCTTATACAACAAGTCTCACTGCCAACAACCACATAAATAATAACAATTAATGTTCTGTAATCTCAACCTTCCCCTTCCCTTTCAGCAAAGAGCACTATACTGTGTAGAAAAAAGTGGCAGGTTACTCTATTACACAGATTAAGTAGCAAATTGAAAGGTCTTTACACAGTATAATTAAGTGTATTTCTCCAATTTCTACTTAGAATTTCAACTAATTTTTTACTATTATGTTTGCAGCTTTGCATGAAGGAACCCTATTAATCTTACTCTTGCTCATGCACCTAAAACACCAAATAAGCTAATACATCAAATGAAAATCAAATGCACAGGTACTACAACTTTTACATATACATATAATGTCCAAATAATGGAACCAGAAGAATTCAAAGGTTCGATCTTGTATTTCATTAAGGATATACATTCATTCAGCATTGCTGACACTTGTACAGTAAACTGATGAAAGCTGAAAGATTAACTCTCACAAACCTCCCACTAAAATACGAAAACAAAACAAAAAACCCCAACACAACAGCAAAAAAAGAACACAGCACCACCAAAAAACCGTAGAGCACCACAGCTTTTGTTTACCAACATGTTTTTCTTCCCAGAAACAGGACATCATAAAATAGCCTAAGTGTGGTTGTTTGATCCTGCCTGGATGCCAAGCAACCACAAAAGGTGCTCTATCACTCACCTCTGCAGCTGGATAGAGGAAAACAATTATAATGAAACACTAATGAGGACAGGGAGAGATCACTCATCGATTACTGTCATGGGCAAAATAGACTTGACTTGAGGATACTAATTGAACTTATAACCAATCAAAATCAGAGCAGGATAATGAATGAGAATTAACACAAATCTTGAAAACACCTTCCTCCCACTCCCCCTTCCTTCAGGGGCTCTACGTTCTCACCCCAGTGGTGCAAGGAGACAGGGAATGGGAGAAATGGTCATCTCATCACAGTTTTTTTTCTGCCACTGCTCAGGGAGCAGAGTCCTTCCCTTGCTTCAACTTGAACTTCCTGCATGAACTTCTCCAGCTTGAGTCCTTCCCACAGACAACAGTTCTCCACAAACTATTACAGCATGGGTCTCTTACCACAGGGTGCAGTCCTTCAGGCACAGCCTGCTCCAGTGTGGGTCCCTCAAAGAGTCATAAGTCCTATCAGGAAACCTGTTCCAGTGTGGGCTCCTCTCTCTACAGGTCTGCAGGTCCCTGCCAGGAGCCGGCTCCAGCCTGGGCCTCTGACAGGTTCCCAGCCTCCTCTCAGGCACCCACCTGCTCTGGCATGGATCTCCTCCAAGGGCTGCAGGTGGATCTCTGCACTCCCATTGACTTCCATGGGCTGCAGGGGCACAGCTGCTTCACCATGGTCTGCACCAAGGGCTGCAGGGGAATCTCAACTCCAGTGCCTGGAGCACCTCCTGCCCCTCCTTCTGAGCTGACCTTGGTGTGTGCAGAGCTGTTCCTTTCATGTACTCTCACTCCTCTCTGATCGCAATTTTATCTGTATTATAACTACTTTTTTTTACTTCTTGAATATGTTATCACAGGGGGGCTGCTACCTTCTCTGACTGACTCAGCCTTGGCCAGCGGCATGTCCATCTCGGACCCAGCTGGCACTGGCTCTGTTGGACATGGGGGAAGCTTCTAGCAGCTCCTCACAGAAACTATCCCTGTGACTCCCTCACCTCACCCCCAGCTACCGAAAGCTGGCCATACAAACCAAATACACCTAACCTAAAATGCCTTATGTTTAGCAGTAATGAAATGTTTTGTCTGTGTTTCAGAAAGGATTAGTAGTGTGGATTTCGGGCAAAATGGAACCTTTGTTTGATAGGTAATCCTTGTTACTTTTTCCAGTTGAGCTTCTAGTAACTAAGAGAGTCTGCAACATTGAGCCAGGTTGAACTCTGTAGCAAGAGGACAATTTAAACAATGTATAACTTTTTAAATGTCGTAGGAAAGGATGAAACCATATGAATTCACTGGATTCTATCTTCAAAGAAGCTTTTGAGTTACACGCTGGAGTTAATTCATGAAGATATTCAAGTGAATCTGAGTTATGTGTCTGAATACAGCATTAACTGACCCCAGAATCTTCTACCCCTCCCCACTAGATGCCTTCCAGCAGGATATCACCTTTCTCCTCAAGACAGCAGACATGGAGTGTCAAGTTGGTGAAGACAGCAATGGACAGAGACTACCTGGCTGATAAGCTGTGTTAATATTCCCACCTCGTTTCCACAAAATGTCACCAAGTACTGTGACAGCAATAAACTTCAAAACTCAAACTTAATTAAAGCACATTTAACACATGTTGCTACTGGCAACAAAGTAGCACTGTCACTGTAACCTCCTCTGTCAAGGTGACTGCTGCCAGTCTTTCAAAATATAGAATCTAATGTATTCCTTGAACATACAAATAATCCTTGAATATATAAGTAGTATTCAGATTTTGTATGTACTATGCAGTCAGACAGCAGAAAGCAACTTTTCTGCAAAGAGATTTATTTTTCTTTGCAATTCCTTTTCTCTGGACATTAATTTTATTGGGAGCAAACAAGTTCAAAAAAGTCTTTAAGGAGTTCTATTAAGCAGCATTTAATAATACTATTTTTAGTGGGATTCACATTAACATATTGTTATACCGCTTTTCATTCTCCCAAGTGGTCCAAGTGTTTTAAGATACATATACAGACACTTTTTCAGACTGCCTCCAGCACCCTTTCACATTTCACAAATACTTCCTAGGTCTGTTAAAAGGACAGACAGAGGCACATACTTTTCTACCCTGTAGGACATTCAAATGAATAGTTGAAAATGTTGGAAGCATGGCAGATCTAAATTCCTTACCCATTTATCTCCTAGAGCTACAACAAGTAACGCAACATTTGTGTGTGCAACACTGTCAGCGGTTATCCATCCACAAACTTCTTCCCAAAAAGGAACTAATTTTTACACATATATTCCCAGAAATACTTTTTTTTTTTTTTTTTTGTCTGAATTTGCATTGGATAGGGCAGATACATGATGGATTCAGGTCAAGATTTGGCATCCAATTTCTGTACTTAATTAGTGATAGAGCTTCCTGATTTCTCTACATGGAGCAGTAGATCAACAATAAATGAGCCGTTAAGTCCTCATAAAAATTTGTGGACATTTCAGTAAGCAGGGTCCTCTGTCCATGTAGCTGTAGCTTCTTTTACTACAATCATGTGCCTCACTTCCCCTCACCGTCTTTTCCACAGTGTTCGTATTTTCCTCCTTTTCCTCTGTGCCATCTGAAACCTTTCATTTTCCTTCCTCCCACTCCTTGTTTCCATTTTTGGCTAGATAGCTAAAATAGAAGTCACACCCCTGGAAGTCAAAGCCCCAGCAGGTGCCATGTGCCTGCCTCGGCACACCCCCAGGGACCAGGCCACCTGGCTGCCCCTCCTCCAGTGCTGCACTCTGCCAGCCTTCCCTCAGCATGGACAGAGGAACAGACTCCCCTCCAACCTCAGAATTTCACAGGACTTACAGGAACTCTGTCACTGCCTGCAGGCTTCTACTGCCTGACAAATTTAAGATGAACTGGCCAATAGATTAAAAAGCTATCACAGATAACTGACAGACACAGACATTGTGACTCTATTAGAAAGCCAATAAATCATTAAAATTATGCTGAATTTCCTTATAAATACACAGGTGACAGAATTTACTTAAACTGGAATTTCCTTTAGTTAAAGAAATGAAGATATTGATTATTTATTTGGATTTTTTGTGTCAACTTGTACTTTTAAATATCCACAGCCCATAAAGATCATTCACTTCTGACAGAATTTTTCTTCCAGAGTGCATGCATCACTGATTATAGCCTGGCTCATGTACAATCAGAGTTCCATTACTTCACACTGTAATTAAGGTTATGTGAATCAATTACTAAATTAATGCCAGGGTTATAAAACCATCATTAAAGTCAGAGAACAATTCAGGGAAACAGGTACTGGATAGGTAACACTGCAGGCGAAACTGCCTTGAATGCTTTTCTCCCAACAGCAAGAGTCCCTCCTGAAGTTTCTTAAAACTATTTAAGAAATTTAATGGTGTCAGAAATAATAGTCTTATTCTGGCTTCAGGGTTTGGCCAAGCAATACAAAAAATATATTAATTGTTTTTATACTGCTTTAGTCCATCTACTGTTTTCCAGCTGCTGTTTCCTTGTGTTTGAACACAACAGAATTATAGCTCATTTCCTTAGCTGACACTGCATCATCAGAACAGCTACATCAGCATATTTAAATGTGTACTGAAAATATAGAAGCACTGGTTCATTACACAAAGTTTATATATTTTGAAATTTCCCATTCTCTTTTTTTAAATTGTAACTTCTTACACAGTGAACAGATTTACTAGTAGAAAACAAATTCACCAAAAGCAGTACACAAACCATTCAAAAATAAATCTAGTTAGCATAATTTTTAACTTGAAAAAAATAATTTAAAGGCAATATTAAAATGCAGACAAAGGAACAAGGAAAATAAACCTTTGAAATAATAGAATAAACTAATTACACAAGGAATTACGCTCATTTTGATGCTAAACTATGCTAACATTTTTATGTTTTCCTGCTTAGAAGTCTGTCAAGTACTTCTCTAACTTCTTTTTACAGTACTATGATTGACATAGGGATGACTCAACCACATTAAGACAACTCCATATTTTAACACTGATCTCCCCAACTTGCATCTGTTTTATTTATAAGGATAAATTACTGTATTGTAAGAGTTACTTACCACACAATCAGAAAAATATCCCCAAACTGCATCTTCCAAAATACAATTTTAAGCCTCTTCAAACACCAACATTTTTTCTACAGTCTTTAGTCTGCCTTTAAAGCCAATTAAAGGAATCTAATGATAAAATAATTTTTATCTAAATTTTTTTTTTGTCTTGGAGATATACTCACTGAAGCACATATTACTGAAAGAGTTTTCAAAAGGATACCACCTCATATTTCTTGGCTCAAAGAAGTTATATGTATTGAATGGGATTAAACAACATACAACATTTTCATTCGGGGGGTGGGATTTTCATGAGTGGTGTGTCTGTATGTAGATTCAGCTTTTTAATCAGTCTTGTTAAGCCAATTTGTGATTACTTGGCCTACTACTGATTTCTTAGACTGAATTTTGCATCCATATTTGATTTCAGCAGCAATACACAATATGTTAAGAAACTTAAAGTAAATTTAATATTTTTAATTTGCTGTTTCTTTTTTCAGAGCCTAGATTAATTCCATAAAATCCTACCAAACATTATACAATTGTAAACTGGCTTATAGCAAAGCAGAGTCAATAATCAATTGTTGGAGGAGAAAGCAAAATAAAAATAATGGACAGTCACCACTTTGGCTTGGGCTGAGACAGACAGCACAAGCTACAAGAAACACAGAAGTCAGGAAATATCATGACACCTAATCAGCAATTCTTGGCTAGTTTTTTTGTCTAACACCATGAGACAGAGACAAATAATACCATCTGAAGAAATGTCTGGTACTAACAAAAGCTTTTCACATACTACATGAGAGGCAGCATCACTTGAGAACATCTTCCCTTTTTAGTCTTCTCCCCTTAGACCCTGGTCTTGCTATCTGCTCCAAAACAACAGATAAAGCACCTAAGGGGAACTGATGAAATGTGCAACCACCCAAATATCCCAAAGCAGAAGCTCCTAGGTTTAGGTCTGACAGCAGCAGGAAAAGCTGGCAAAATTTTGTAAACATTATTCCAAAAGAGGTAGTAAAAAGTTAAGAAACTACAGCTTTGAAAGAATTACTGACACATCTATGTCCTTGCAGTGCCTGGTAGCAGAAATTTCTCCAGCTGTATTGACATAAGGTACTAGAAGGAAAGACAGTAAGGAGCTAGCTGATTGCTCCCTCTGGTTTAGCAAGAATATCATGATGGGTTAATTCACTATCAAGGGTTCATTCTGTTTGCATCTGAGACAAGAAATCCAAGCAGCTGGATTTCTGGGCCTTTCCTACATCA
Source organism: Oriolus oriolus (assembly GCA_013400235.1). Classification (NCBI taxonomy): domain Eukaryota; kingdom Metazoa; phylum Chordata; class Aves; order Passeriformes; family Corvidae; genus Oriolus; species Oriolus oriolus. Next base: position 13,192 of record VXBT01002043.1, read on the forward strand.
CAAGTTAAGGTCAGTAGGGCTGACTTGAGCTGGCTCATAACAGCTCAGCTTTCCATCTTAGCTGACCCCAGATGTCTTTAGTCTGGAGAAAGAGCAGCATAGCCAAAGGACAAGTCTTCCTACTGAAAGGCTGGTGGGATAGTCCTTACTGCAACGCATATGACTTAAGAGGAAGCTCAGATACATAATTCATATTAGACATGAACATTTAGGTTACCAACATCAGGTGAGAGGGGAAATCACACAAAAATGGCAAATGCAAGACAAAACATCTGCCCACAGGAAGCCTAGTGCTTTGTTATCAACATCTTCCCATGGATCAGCAGACAATCAGTCACACTGGGTTAAAAAAAGAGCAAGGTGAGAAGAAAGAAGCCCAGGTCAAATCATGATAATTTTTACAGACATAGGCTGCTCACCCTTATACCCAGGAACTTCAGCACAGCCTGGTAACTCAGCTGCAGAATCAGTACAGTTTCCTAAACTTCAGAGAGCCAGCCCCACACTCTATTACACACAGATTTCATGCCCTGCAAGGCCACAGATGCATAAATTAGTAAGCAGATGGAGAGACTGCCCAAATTACACTTTTTAAACTGTAAATACAGATCATATTCCAAAGTACATAACACAGATTTGAACAGTCCTCTAATTTTACTAATGACTAGTATCAAATAATGAGCAAAAAATATATACCGGAATCAATTCTCCTACTTGAAATATTGCCCATAAAAGGGATTTTTAACCTGTTTTACCTAAGCAAAAAGGACACAGGACTGGTCATCATGATATGAGAGAAACACAGAGGAAAAGTTTACATGCATATATGTGTATGTATATATATATATATATACACACATGCAACTATGTATGAGTATAGGCAGCACCTTGTTTGAAAGAATCATTGGTCACTTGCCTCACAACTTTAACATAACACAGGACCATGATCTGGCACAGCCAAATAAATGACAGGTTTTTGCTGTGCATTCGTGTGGATGCATACAACAGGCAGCCACTGCATTGTGCTGTTACACGTGCAGATCAGCCCATATATTGCTCAGCCATATGGGCTCATCCTCAGAAAAATTAGGTTTATCTGACACTGAGAACATTGACAGAGCCTGCTGAACCAATGTGTACAACCTGTACTACACTCTGGTGAAGAGGGAATCCAGTCATACTAAAGTATTTGAGAAAAAGATTAGGGTGCTTGTAAGCAAAGCTGCATTCAGCAGTCCTTTATTAGGTACACAATCCTTTCGCTGCTCTTTATATTTTCCTGCAGAGGATATTTTCCCTTTTGCTCAGAACTTCCTTAGCCTTAAACAAACCATCTATCACAACTGGCAAAATATTTAATGCTATGGGTACCAGTACAGATGTACTGTCTATAGTTACAAAACTGCCTGCCTCAGCTTGTAAATTCAGGAAAAAAAGTGGGTATCTTGTAAAAGTCAGATGTCTGCAATGCTAGCTAGCACAATGATACACATCTAGTATTTTAAATGCACGAAATGAAGAGTGAGTTTAATAAATACATAATACATATATATCCTCACATTTTAAAATATACACATCAACAAATGTGTGTGCACACTTAAGAATCCAGTTGGGAAAGCTAATGTCCAACAAATCCTTTTTGCATCAGTTATTCAGGCTCTAATTATTCAGCAATATTCCAAAAGCACAGAAATGCCAATCCCACTACTACAACCAAAAAAGGTGCACCAGTGTTGGAACAACCAGAGTTCTGTGTTGCTGTCAGTGCAAACATGTCTTTTGTGTCCTTTTACCACCAAAGAAGGACAAGAAGGACAAAGCTGGTTATAATCACCAAAGTTGTGCGACATCCTGTTCAAACGTTGGTATAGCTCTGTGGTACAGCCACAATATAACCAAATACCCTGAACTGCTAGATATGTCTCATGCACTTATTCAAATGCATTGATATGCAAAATGTATAGAGACCAGGATTTTTTTCATTAATCAAAGAACTGGCATTGGCTAGGTTCTATAATCAGCTCAGAGATTTTTCATGAAAGATTATCTTTTGGATCATTTCTATTGAAGCTGGTATGGAAAATATGGAAAAGCACTTATTAGGAAAAAAAGTGTAATAAATGAATGCTGAAAGTTGTCATCCATAGTAACATGCTCACAAATGTGACAGACATTGGCTTTAACAGATTCTAGCTATATTAAAATGCCATAGGTATATGAGGTATCCTGCCTAATGTATGCCAAGACAAGCTTTGGATGGGCTTTATAATATTGGATCTGTGAGCAGAAGTGATGTAGTTTACAGGGTTCTTTTTGCATTATAAGTCTGACTGTGAATAATAGGCCAGGTTCATGATACAAATACCAGCATCAAAGAGCTTTTTCTCATATTTAAGATATTCATATAGCTGCTTTATCACAATATCTTCCAAAATTCTGTAATCACCTATTAGGTCCACCTTGAGAACTATCAAAAAAAACCCCAAACAAACAAACAAAAAACCCCCAGAAAACCAAAAACCAAAACAAAACAAAACAACCAAACCAAACCAACCAACCAAAGAAAAACCCAAAAAACAAAAAATCAATTAAAAAACCCCCAAAACAAACAAAAAACCCAAACCAAACCAAACAAAATTTTAAAAAAAGAGAAAGAAACACCAAAAAAAATCTTCAAAAAAACCCCAAAACTTACATTCTGGTTTCCACACAGCAGAAAATGAATTACTAAATCTACTTCCTACCGTAAGGCAACTAAGGTGATGCTTTTAATATTCCTTGGAAGCCATTCACAAGAAAAGGCTGGTATATTCAGTAAAACAAAACAGCACAAAAACCACAGTCTGCTCTGGCTGTAACTTCTTGCTTGATTTCTGTCAAGCCTGCAAATACATTTATACAACTTACTCTGCAGCATTTTCCTCACTGCCACATCTGAAAAATTCCACCCACTCTAAAGCAATCTTTTTAAATGGTAAGACATGGCAGAATTTGTTTTCTTCATATTTATAGCCATGGTAAATGGCTGATGATAAAATTTTGGTTTTGAGCTGTATATTTCACAACAATTTTGCAAGGTTGTCATGAAGCATGTAAGCACACTCTGGAATTGTCACAGAATACGATTTTTCCTTTCCAAATGAAACATATGGCATTTCATTTTACCTAGTGCACATCTTGAAACAAGCATATAAATTCTTTGGTATGTGTGCACATTACAATACAATTATAAAGACATTATTTTTAGTAAGGTTCTTAGGCATATTATCAGCACCTGTAGCTGGATAAACCAGGCATGGTGATGATCATGCAAATCAGCAGAATTTCTTTTCTACATATAGATTAATCTTAATTCCTATTATTATGCAGGAACAGGAATATTTTAATTCTGTCTATAAAGGAGCAATTATTTTCTAGTTGTTTGTGTTCATTCCACCAGCTATCAGTTTTCCCCATGTTTACTGCAACTCAATTACTTCATAAACAGGAAATGCAATACATTTGTATCTATTATAATTTTGATGATGAAATATTACTTACTCTCACTGTTACACTTCATGAGGCAATGCTTTTAGCTCTGCATAATTATTAGCAGTTTGACAATAATTACATAACTTGAGATGGCTCCTTCATTGTTCACTGAACTCCTTTATTTCCCTTGACTTTTTTGCAGATGATAGAATTCCATGTCTTGAACCATGACATTCATAGTTCGGTATGTAATACTGCCGACATAAGCAAGTAGATAGGCTGAAAAAACCTCTCTTTAATTTTATCCATCATATAAAGTTTCCCACATCAGCCTTCAACTGTATTAATTAGTATACAAATAAAGAGAACAAGTGACTTACAAAGCCAAAAACATGTTAGTATCTCTTGCCAAATGATTTTTGTTTTAATTCACACATGATTTTCAAAAATTTTGCTTACCTCAGAAGCCAAAGCAAGTGAAAAGACCATAGTGTCCTGAGGTTCAAAACACATGAAATAATCTAACACTAAAAGTTTGTTGAGTTGTACAATCCAGATATTTTTGGATTTCAGTTCATGCTCATGAAACCTATTTTAAAACTTTGCCATGTAATCATAGCAAAAGGTTATTTTGGTAGTTTAATACCAGAGAAAGAAAATATCTTGCCAACTCACGAGTTATCACATCTGTGAGCAAGCAGCACAGCGGCCAAGATAGAGGCAGCACTGGTCAGAGGTTGGAATAAAGTCCCACAGACTCCCACACGGAAAGGTACCAACAGTGCGTGCAGGCTTCTCCATCATTTCACTCACCTGTCAGGGACGCGGCAGCACAACTGGGCCTTTGCAATAGCACCCAGCACAAGGCCAAACACAAAGCAGACTGTGACAAGGGAACATGTCAGAAACACACGTGCAGCATATGATTATCAGTAGAAAACATATATAGCTGCAGACAAAGGAGGAGACTAGTTAAACACAAAATAATTTAGTTAAGTGATAGAAATAATAAGAGTATGAACAGCTGGTAAAACACTGACGTGGTATTTCTAGTTGCAATGCCATCATTAGACATCATTCCTGGACTTGGGGCAATTTTCCAAATTAGAATTCAGCTGTACTGGAACTACTGTGAGCAGTGTTTTGGAGTCACATAAAACCACCTTATGTGCTTTACAAATACACTCCCTGAAGCAGTCATTCAGGTGTTGAATTTTTTTTTTCCTTTTAATTTAATTAGAGACCATAAGGACTGTGAATAGCACCCAACTGGTTAGGTTAAAAACTCACATTGAGTTGCAAGGAAACATAATCCAGCACAGCTGCCAGTAGGAAGAATCCCTCATAAATAAAAATGTAAGATCACAAAAAAAAAAATTTCCAACTCTTGTTGGAATAAAAAAACTCCAACAAAACAAAAACCAACCAAAAAACACTTAAAAAACCTCTCAAAATGCAAACCATTGGAGAATTTCTAGAGCCTTAAAGCCTAAAAAGTAGCTGAACTTTGTTCCAAAAATAATATTTCTAAACTAGTTACATAATTTTGACTTTAGTTTCCCTCTCCATCCACTTCAGCTTGAACATTTCCACTATGCTCTACACACTTTGGTGTTTTCTTGCATTACAGATCAGAGTTGCTAATTACTAGTTGTACCTTTATAGACGCTGCAGAGTATTTCAGGACTGTTTTATGTGAGCAGCAATCAAAGGTGCAAGGAAGAGAATCCAATACAATGAACAGTTCCTTTATATAAGAGCATGATTACACAGAGAAATTTGACCATTTATTTTATGTTTTATCACAAGTTCCTCTTGTAGTTTCTCTTATATTTCTTTCTATTTGCCTCTTTACAGCAGGTGAAGGTAGACAGATATGCCGGAGGAAAACAAGCCTGAAGTATAAAAGCCTTTTCAGAGTGAGACAGAAAAATGCAAGCAGATCGCAGGGCTGAAATTATACAAAATAGAAGGCTGTACATAGAGAGTAAAATACAGATAAAAATCAATACTGCCTTTTTTTTCTTTCCATTCCTTGAACCCAAATTTCAGGTCATCTACACTGAAAGCTTCAGACAAAGTAGAGTAAAATTAGAGCAGGATTTCAAAGTTAAGCCTCTATGAAAGGCAAAGTATTAGAATAGATACTGTAGGGTTAAAAGTCTTATTTACTTCTCTCTCCGATTCTAACAAAATCATCTCATTTAGATGAAATTAAAAGAAAGGGAAGAAGTAGAAGTTAAAGATTCAAGGTAAATTGCCAACATTTGTTGTGAATGGGTTTTGGCTCCTTCAGAAGTCCAAGGCAGACAAGATTTATCCCTTAAACATAGTTACGTACAAACCAGTCAGCTCCCTGATAAAGGGTAACAATTCTGCAAGTAATTTTTCAACCACGTAAAGATTTATAATACTGGTAGGAAAAAGACAAGAACCATAAGAACGTCACAATGAAATATAATCACTAAGAATGAGGCATGCTAACATAAGGGCAACTGTCAAAAGAAGTCAATATCAATGTCAGGATTTATGAAGGGAAATTAAATGCAAAATGAAAAAGTTTTATAAGTACATTTAGTGTATTTTATTTCAGTGATCACTAAAATTCATGAACAAAATATTTGGCTCAACAACTACTAGCAAGCTGCAATTCAGATTGAACTGTTGCTATGCATATAATATTTTATTCTTTAGCAAATTGCTGGAGTAATAAATTATCCTTTTAATTTCAAAGATAACCTCTTATAAATTCCTCATAATATTTGCACTTTTTGTTTCAGGCTAAAGACATTTCAGAGATAAACACAATTGACATGATACATATATTGGCTGAGCTGATAAGACAAAAGCCACAAAACAACATATAAAATTCTTCTTCCTCTTGTTTCTACCTTTGGCCCAGTTTCTTTTATGATAACAGATGAAATGTATTACAAGTACTCACCCGAAAGGGGAAAAGCAGCCTGAAAAGTAGCATAAAGAGCTTTCCTGTTGATTATATCTATTATGAAAAAGGTCTTTATATAGAACTTTTTTTAGCATATTCTACAGAAAGTTACTGAAGAGTATTGTTTTATATTCCATAGCAGAGTAATTTAAAAAATTGTCGGGAATAAACTACTTTTCTGTCAGATTCCTAGCGCAAAGAACTTGAATTTGATTAAATTTTAGAGGACCTTTCCATGAGCTTGAAGCAATTTGAAATAAATAACTATTTCCAAGTATGAATATAACTTCAAAAGCAGATGCATCATATGCCTAAAGATATAACTCAACACAAATAATCAGATACTTGCCTGAGTGACCTTTTTTTTTCTTTAAAGAAAACAAAATCAAAAAACCTCAGGCTCAGATATATTTTGATTTTATTTAATACTTGTGGAAGAAAGAAGTACAAAGCATATTTTTCGGTACTGATGAAAAAAAAGTTAAAGATTCAGTTTATGCAAGCCAATATCATTTTGTCCTTGGTAAAGGAGCTATGAAAGTCAGTGCTAACACTCATATAGCCAAAAAGAGCCTTTTTATTTTTAGAACAATGTAGAGATTAGTCAGAACACCCATGCATCAGGCGGCAAATTGATCAGAGAATTTATTGTGCTCCAATTTAGAACATCATGACTCTTCTTACTTTGATCTGAAATACTGCAAACAGGTGAATTCCAAAGAAACAGATTCAACCTTGCATGGCAAACTTTATATTCCCAAGACACAAGCAGGGAAATATGTTTATATTTCAGCCTGACTCAGCAGTGTGTCCTGGCCACAAGGAATGCCAGCAGCATCCTGGTCTGTGATAACAGGAGCACAGCCAGGAGGCTGAAGGCAGGTTAAGTCTCCCCTACTCAGTGCTAGTGAGACAATATCTAGAATATGGTGTCCAATATTGGACCCCCAGTACAAAGCGTGTACTGTACAAAGGTGTCGGACAACTGAGTCAAGTTCAGCAAGAGGGGGCCAAGCCAAGATTTTTCCCTTTGGGAAGGAGCTCTTCGCGCTGAGCTGCAAGATGAGACACAATAAACACGAACTAAAAACAGACTGCAATTTGATAAAAGGGGGGAAGGACTTGTGGCGCGTAGCAGGGAAATCACAGTGGGGATAATTAGGCAGTGGAACAAGTTCTCTAAAGAGGTTTTGCAGTTTCCATCACTGTAGATTTTTAAGACCTGGTCTCGACTCTGTGTTGATCCTGCTTTGAGCAAGAAATCAGACTAGGGAACCTCCCAAGGCCCCTTTGAACCCAATTATTCTATAATTGTAATGCAGAATTATACACATGTATTTTGGCAGAAATAGAGCCTTTGATTTCAGTGGTTGTCTTGACTAATCTGAGGACTTGTTGTTGCAGGCAACAGTCTCCTGTTACAAACTGCCTCTGTTCAAGAACCACAGAAAAGAAAAGAAAAACTTCAGGACAAACAGAACATGTGACTGGAATCTCAACTGACTCCCAGTGCAGTGCTGCTAAAATATAGAGGGATTTTGTTGATTTTTTTAAAGTTTAACCATTTCCTTTAATCCTATGTGCATGCACACACATATCTACTAGTGTTTGAAATGCAGCCCCATGAACAGTTATACACACATGTATTAACTAGCCAGGACCTATTTTGCAAGAGATCCAAACACACCACTACGTACTATGTTTTTACTATGGGCTTAATTCTCTTTCATGTTTTTTCCCCCAGTTGCATGTATTCAAATCTATTCCCATCAACAACAGGACACAATAATACAGCATAGGCACACTGCTTCTCCATTATTGAAGGGGATGAATTGTTGAGCCACCAGTCACTTTATCAGACTGTTTATAGTACTGTCATTAAAGCAAGTTGGTTAATTAAGTTCATATGAAGAGGGGTGATACTCAGGCATGAATTTCAGGCCTAGAATACTGAGTCAATTAGTTATAATTAGGATACAGAGACAAATAATTTAAAAAATTGAAGCAAGTTCAATTTTCACTAACAATTCAATCTTTTATTTTTTATATCTATTCCATTTTCAAATTTCAGAGTATGCTGTGATGCTAAGACACTAAAAATTGAACCTAATTTGAGCATTCTAATAAACCATCAATACTAATTTGGTGTTCATTTTCAGCTCCAGAGTTCTGAGAAGTTACAAGCAATTTTGCTGTTTACAAAAGTAGACATTCATTTAGATTGGAGTTCAACAGAGCAGATATTAGCACAACCACAATACCAGATTAACTTATCTAACTCCCTTTAGACTCTTGCAAAAAGGAAAAAAAAAAAAAAAAAGCAACAACTTCATTCTGCACAGAATTAGCCTATGTGCAGATTCAAGTAGTGGCAAGAATGGAATCCCTTACGCTGAGTTATGATTTCAAACAAGCATCCTTATTAATAACAAGGAAGGGGCTTTCTCAGCAGGAAAACAGTGTTTGGAACTCTGGTTGCGAAGCACAAAGTTATGGACTACAAGAGCGCTCAAATTAAATAAACCAATCCCAGAAGGTAGCTGTGGGAAAAAGTCATTATTACAGAGGAAGTCTATAAGGAGGACATGGAATAAGTAAAGTTGTCTAACTGTGCATGCTTCATTGATAAGAGAGACCAATACTATCAGACAAATGACATCAGCATTATATTGTTTCATTTCATAGCAGAAGATTTTTCTGCAGTACAAGGGATCAATGCCAGATTTATCTAAGTCTACCAATATAAGAAACACCAAATTTGATTTCTTCCGTTTTCTATTACTGGGTTGAAAATGAGAAAAAAATTACCTTATTCTCATTTACAGTCAAAATAAAACATTAGGAGCAAGTCATATGTCAAGAAGGCAGCTGACAGTAAGTCCCCCTAAAGCTATAGCTACCAATTCATCCTGATACTAAGGAGGCAGAAATGTCATAAAATAACAGCAATGAAATGCCAAATAGTTTTGTGACAAGCAGCACTGATTTGCCAGGAAGTCAAACTCTTCTATCCAGTCTCACTAGTGACTATAGAACACCAAAAAAAAAAAAACCAAAAAAACCCAAAATAAAATCCTATTTTAAAGGAAAAATTGAAAAAAGGAAGTCTTAGGTACATCAGGCAGTAAGAAAGTGCAAGCGAATTTCTGCTTTCTTTAAAAGCATAAGTTCTCCTTATTAGCCTAAGGCTTAGCTTTTTACCATCTTCAGTTTAATTTTATGCTTTTTTGTCTATGTATCCACTACTTTTTGTGCTCATAATTCTCACAAATTTCCATGAAACACTCTCTTGTTCTCACCTCACATAGATTATTATATATGCCTGGAATAGGTTCTTCATTATGACATACCTACTTCTTTCCCTTTGACCAGCAATAGCTTTTCCTTAGCTGTACATAATAATTGTTATTCTAGGAATATCTTCATCTTGGAAACTCAGGGTTGTTTTCTTAATGCACGGTTACAGTATGTTTATGGAAAGCAGGAAAAACGTTTGGACTCCTAACAGCTTATTAATTTTCTTTGTCCAGGTAGGGCTGCTTCAGTGCCTCTCATGTACTGTTTTCATTTGCTTGCCTTTCACTATGTTTACAGACCATAGACTGTTGAATGGAAACAAAGAAATCAAGAGGAAAAAAAAAAAAAACATTTCTCCAAGAAAATTTTTCCTTTCACATTTAGTATACAGCTTTAAGAAAGCAGATATATCATCAGCAAATAGAAAATGTTTTTTACATTATCTTTTTCTAGTAAAAGCATTATAAGAATGTACACATTATAAGCAATCTTACAAACATACCACTTGAAAAATCATGGTTTGCCACTGTGTGCGATATCAGCTGGTTTCTTGGAATAATTCATTGACTCAGCAGTGGTTCCCAGGAGTTTGGCAGCAACTTTCTGGAGCATTCAGTATTTTTAAAAAAGTATTGTTAAGTACAATACAGACGGAGAGTGACCAGACCATTGCGATGTGCTAACATGTTAATGATGCAATCGGAAACCCACCTTATGAACAGATTCATGAAAGGAACGTGAACATGAATTTATGCTAAGGCTTCACTTGAAAAAAAATGCTATCCACCCACTATTAGAATTATTGACTCTTCATGGTACCTCCTGGATGCTGTTGGACAAATAGTAACTTAGGAACTGAGCAGTCAACACTATCAATGCACTTCCCAAAATCGAGGTTTTATTGAGAATTTTATAAAGTGTTAAAGAAAAGCTACACAAAAAAGAGGTAGCTGCTTAAGTCTCCAGTGAGGCTTAGACCACTAAAGTTAAAATCACTGTATTTTTCTTTGAAGAGTTCTGAGGAAAACCATTGCGTCCTAAACAGCAGTAGAAACATTTATCGGTTTTAGCCCAGTATCTTAACAAAAATCATATTTCTCTAGCTGGCATCATCCACAACCTTGAAATGGGTTCATATTTCTGAATGAACTATACAAAAGAAATCCTCATTTGAACAACTTTTGTGCTGTTTTAATTCACTTGCCTGGTTTCTAAATCTAAATCAAGGCTGTAAGAACTTGCATACATGAGTACTTTGTACACACTTTAACACCAATCTTCTCGAAAGATGAGTTTCTCTTACTTGCCAGGTGATCTTGTAACCTGATTAGATTATCTATTTTCCCAAATAATAATTAAAAAAAATAAAATTATTGTTAACATAATTTAATTCAGAAAGATTTTGTGCTGCTGAGAAAGTCATCAAAAGAAACAGGCAAAAAGGCTCTTATCTTTCACAATTTACATGTGCCCAGATAATAAAGATACTTTTCATCATCCATAAATTGACTCTCCTGATAGCTTACAGAAGAATGAAGCATAGTTACAGTCTTTGTTGTACATTCAATACAGTAATTTGAAAAGTCTTCAATAACTATTTCTTCATACATAATGTATCTCTAAATCTATTAATGGTGAGAGAGGTGGAACACTTCTCCTATGAGAACAGACTGAGAGAGTTGGGGTTGCTCAGCCTGGAGAAGAGAAGGCTCCAGGGAGACATCATTGTGGCCTTTCAATGTCTGAAGGCTTATATGACAGAGTGGAGAGAGTCTTTACCAAGGCCTGTAGAAACAGGACATGAGCAACAGGTCTAAACTGATTTTGGCTAGATTTAGATGGGATATAAAGAAGAAAATTTATTTTGTTTGTTGGGAGTTTTGGGGTAATTTATTAGTTTTTGTTTACTTGTTTAGTTTTACACAATGAGGATGGTGAAACACTGGGACAGATTGAACAGAGAACCTGTGGATGCCCCATCCCTGTAAGTGCTCAAGGCTGGGTTGGGCAGAACTTTGAGCAACCTGCTCCAGTGGCCCGTGTCCCTGCCTGGGTAAGGGAGGTTAAACTAGATGATCATTAAGGTCCCTTCCAACCCAAACCACTCTGTGATTCTGGTTTAAACTCCTTGTTGTTTATTCAGCTCTCAACAATATTTCTGTGGCATACTCTATATTGTACTCTATTTCCTGACTTCTTTCAGTTACTGGTGATGGCATTTTTATTCTTCAGCTACAGAATGAGATGGGTACATCCATAATGGCATAGTACACCCATAATTTATTAGTCAAAAAAGCCTTGCAAAATAAGTTTCTGGTTTCCCATAGGCCACAAAGAAAAAAGATTAAAAAAAAAAAAAGAAAAAGAAAGAAAGCTTTAGGCACATCCTAGATGGGTTAAGCCATTATGACATGTGACAGAAGAGAGTTAAGAGAAAAAAACAACCTTGTCCTATATCTGAGTATCATTTGCCACTCATCAACATTTCTGATAGCATGACCAGCTGTATCTTATCACATCATGGAATTGTTCCTTTAGGCAAAAACAATGACATAAAATTAAACCAGCCAAGTCTAACTAGATACGCTATGTAAAAAAGAAAAATCTCCAAGTATTATTTATTCTTTTCTCAGGTAAGAGAAATATTAAATAATTGCTTTGGAAAACAGAAAACTTAATTCATGTTTTGGAACAAATAGTCTTTTGAATAGAATACATCACTAGTAAGGGTAGGGGGAATTTTATCTGTAAAATTACAGCTATGAAAAGCTGGACAAATCGTAATAGATGATCCTGTCCAATCCTGTACATTCCCTGGCACCGAAGATTTGTGTATTTTGCATACTTCAGTTTTGCTAACCTTAATACAAGAGTTATTTCCACGGACTTATAATGTGAATCTTATTAAATGGACAGGTCTGCCTTGTATGACTGCTTCATATTCAAACACAACAGTACTTTGCTACTCTTTCTGTTTACCTCGGGGAAAGCAGGAATATTTCTGTTTTCCCATCATTTATTGTGAGTAGCAAACAGTGGCACAACTGCAGCTGTCCATCATAGTCGGAGCATAGCTTATTTCTGGAAGTGCTGGATTCCAGCTAGTGCTGGATTCCAGCTAGTGCTGGAAACATAAGCCATGCTGAGTTACAAGCCACTTGGTGCATAAAATGCAGTGGGGGAAAATGGTAACAAGCAGAACTGTTTCAACACTTAAGACTCAGAATGTTAAACCCCCATTTTTGCAAGATAAAAGCTCATACCTGAGGGAAGGCAAACAATGGAGAATTAGAAAGCTGCATACTAGGTATGAGATGTGCTTTCTCAGCAGCAAGAGAAATAATCTCTGGAGACCATTTTATTTTTTATAACCTCCATACAGGAATCAAAGCAGAAAGCAACATAAGCACATACACATTTTTGTAAACTATCATAACAGCTTGTAATTACATTTGTTCTACACGTTTTCCACTGCTGCTATCTTTGAAGTTTATTAATACTAATTACTGGACTTTGCATCTTACAGTGCATAGTTAATCCAAGATTTCAACAGAAAAAACATATGTATGCTGAAAGTGGCTGTTTGAATAGCCAAACACAACTCATCTCCTGATTTAAATGAGTGGAGAGTATGAAAATATGGCCTTTTGAGATCTCTTCAAGACATCTCCATCTACAGTGCACTTTTTTCATTACAGATATATCATCAAGTGAGTTTCTGCAAACCTTTTTGAAGTATTTAATGAGATATGAGAAAGAACAAAAGAAGGTATTTTAAAGGGCTATAATACTAAGTTGCAGAAAGTAGTTTTGATTTAAACAATTTTCAGAAAATCCTAACAAATCACCTAAATCTTATTATAATGATCTCTGTAAAATTAAGTGCTATAAGAATTTTGCAGCTTCCAAATTTTATAAAACTATTAGTGGCTGGAATATGTTCAGAAGGCACCATTTCAGTCCTTCTAACTGATGTTTTCAAAGACTGAATTTATTCTCACTCATTTAATATCTGTAAGATGGCAGCCCTGCTATCTTATAAGCAGAGATTCAGAAAACACTGCATCTGCAGATGCAACTGCTAAAAGCAGTTGCATCTGCAGCCATTGATAAATCTGTTACATTAAATACACAGCAAAACTGTCAGACCTCTTTTTAGAACAGTAACTCACTCAAATCTAGAAATGTTTCCTATTAAGTGGACAGATTCTGTAGTCACATAGAAACACCATTTAAACTCAACCCAGAAATACACTTTGGTGAAACTAAACTCAGATAATTAAACATAACTTCAAAAGACAATCTGACAACTTTTTAGAAAGAAGACAGCAGCAATATAACCATCAAGTTGAAGAAAAATAACTGCCTGTACACCGTATGGGGAGTCACAGATTGCCCATTTATAAGATAAAATGCTAAAAAGTCAACCTATAAAGATGCTGGAATAATGGCTAATTTTCAGTCAGTTAAGCCTGAATGAGACACATTTACATAAAAATTCTTTGATCTGAACATTGAGCTCTTTGTTCATATTCTCACTCTGCAACACCCATCACTACCTCTCATCCCTGTTTGTTGATGAATTGCTGTAGGGTAGTTAAAAAGAAGCCCATTAATAAGCAGCTACCAGAATATATGAATGTTAAAATTACACCAAGGCCTCAACTTTTTTGTTGACATGAGACTATAAAAAACATTGGAAAGTACTACATTTTATCATTTGTGCATAATAAATAGGATAAGAAGTAGCTATTTTAACAACTCTTTTGCCTCCCTCTAAAAACTCCAGAATATCTTCCTCGTAGAAGAGGAGATATGGCAAATACACTTGCAAAGGGATTTACTTCAGTTACAGGCTGGTTTTCATCAAGATTTTCACCATGGCCTCCCACACCAATAAGACGTAGATAGAGTTTGAGAAAAGGCAGTTCCATATGTATGTAAACCTCCCGGAACACTTATTCCAGAGACCGGCATCCACCAGTGAAAGCTTCACATCTCTACTTCCCCACAACCAGCTAAATATGGTTAGTCAAGCTCAACTCATAAAGGCCTTCCAGTAAGCACTTTTGAGTACTTCTTTTCTCTTAAACTACTTGCTTATAAAATTATATGCTTCCTTGCAGGTAACAAACACTAACCAACCAGGAGATAAATTCTTATGCCCATCTCAAACACAAGGTGGAAATGAGAAGACCGTTCAATGACTACAGTTAAAATCTTGTGTTATCACACCAGCTGACTGTTCTAGCTTACCTGAGTCTAGAAGCTTTTTTTTTTAATATGACATTAGCCAAAATGTCATTTAACTAATGATCTCCTTTTCCAGTGACTATTATCCTGTCACTGATTTTAGAAATCAAACAAAACACAGAAAGGAAAGTTCCATCTGCAGGGCATACATCCTCATGCTGTGTGTCCCCAGTTGGCTGACACCTTTCAGAAAGGTCTCAATTCCCTGATAAAGAACACTTATCCCTGTCCCTCTTGGCCCATTCAGCTTCATCTTGCTCTAACAGTGGCAGGCAGTTCTGCACACTACAGACTGATCTCTTGTAAGCTCTGAATCACAGGACTGTCTAAACTTGTTTTCCTGCTGACATTATCCCAGGCAAAACTTCTACATTAAACAACACTGTTATGCCAGAATAACTCAACAATTAGTAAAACACAGCATGACCTTGTAAATAACCATGACAGATAGCTAGGGAAGAGTAAAGAGAACAAAGTAAATTTAATTTCCCTTTTACAAACTCATCTGCGAAAGACAATCTATAGTTTGAATATTCTGAAAAAAAATCCTTAAAAACAGAAGTCAAAAGGATCAGTTATGAAGAGTATTTTAAGGACAACGTAAATGCAAACATAATATTCTCAGCAAAACAACCTAACTTACAATTACTCCAATTAGGGACATGTTCCTCTCTGGAGACGTGCATACATTGCAACTTGTATAACAGTAATTCTCCATTATAACTAACTAGCAAACACAGCCTGTTATTCATAAGGCATTATCCTGTATTATTACTGCTCGGTTGTGTGATAAAGCTAATCCTCAGAACCACAAAGGAGCTCAAGACACAATGGCAGGAATGGGAGCACTCAGCTGCACTCAGACTGATCCCAGGAGCCATCTGCCCATCACAGGCCCATCTCCACAAGCTCAGAGGAGCTCAGGGATGCACAAATGCAGGTGGGAACCCAAACCAAGGACTAGCAAGCAACAAACATCCTATCTGGACCCCTCCCAGGATTGTCCCAGCACAGTCTCAGCCTCATTGTCAGGTGTGAAACCCGTCACAAGGAGTCAATCAGGAGCAATCTGGAAATCCCTTTGCAGATTAAAAGGGTTGCTATCCAGGTGACACATTGTAGGATGAAAAGAAAAAGCAGTCCCAGGTCACAGGACTTATTACAGGATGTTTAGAGGAGGAACCAGGTATGGGAAAAGCCAGAAATTTAGCTGATTTGGGAAGTAACAAGAGTAGGATAATAGAAGGATAATGAGATATAAAGGCTAGGTCACACATAAATAGGTGGTTGGTCAGTACACTTATCTGCCCATGCTCTGTACCTGACCAGCACAGCCTGTCCTGTCTACTTTTAAACTACTTTCTACCTCTTTTGTGATCTGAGAAGGCTCTATGCCATGTACACATGTGTGGCTGGCCCTGGATATGTAACATGAGCCCTGTGCGTTCATGTGGGAATACATCTTCAGCCTTGCTCCTAGATGAGCCTGGGGATGTAGAGCTGCAGCACCCTCACCTCACCTCTCAGGCTGATGCATCCTGTGTGAAATATTTTGCCTTAACTGTTCTCAGTTGCTCTCTCCAGGATTACTACACACATTAACTTAATGACAAAAATTAGGGTGCCTTGCCAAAGTCCATCACTTCTGGAAACCAGAAGGAAAATATTTTGAGGCTATCACTGTACAGAACTTGTGTTAAAGTACAAGGATTGCTAAATGACTTGATCTTGCCACCACAAGGAACACACTGCAGTCATTGCTCCTCGAAGAACTTTTCTGAAAAACACCATTTACTATACGTCACTTTATCTGTGTAAGGTGTAAGTTCAGCTGGTAACATGCTGAGTTAATTTTAATTTATTCTCTTTTTCAACTATTGTAGACCACAAAAAAATTCTTTAACAACAAAGTAACCTCCTCACTCTAACACTTGCAGCAGTAGAGTACACAGACACCAGTTTTCAGGAATTTCTAGTAAAACTATGTTTCAATTATTTCTTATAAAAACAAGTAGGTTTTTATTAGGCCAAAAAAATTCTGAAAGCACAAACAATTTGAAGAAGTGTTTATATTATCTAGTATTCTAGACTACAAAAGTATTTCCAAGAGGAAATCCACCCTAATGCAACTAACAAGTAAAGGAAACCATACTATGTCAAAGTAAAGGATTTATCCTAAGATTTTGTCCAAAGGCAAAACACACATGCTCCAAAGTACCAGTTAACTTTACCATATCCATATGTAATTCTTCATAAGAGTATAGAACAACCTTTCCAAGATAATATGCAGTATCAACTTTATTATCTAGGTTTTGTGTATATGTTCTCATTTGAGAAAGCGCAACTCAATAGCAGGTGCTTAGAAGAAATACCCTCTAACCTTAATTTGTATTTTGTTCATGAATCAAAACCAGAAGTTCTACATAATAGAAGCAACGTTTTACTCTGTACATGTACCACAGTAACTGAGATAAAGGGAGATGCCGCTTGTGACCTGATTTTACTGTAGTTCTAACAGCACCAACAGTCTTGCAGATTTTGCAGAAATTTCAGCTATCTGAAATTTCTATTGCTACTTCTATCTCTTCCAACTTGAGCTCCAAAACTATTTCACACTAAAAAATATTTAGAGCTTTTCAAGGATCATTCTGCATATTTCAATTTAAATAATATTTAGCAAAAAAAGTATAAAACTTTCTACCTATGAATCAAGGAATAAGCTACTCTAAAAGTGTAAAGTTCTTTGCCATGCAAAACAAACAGAATTGTGAACAGACCTTGTATTAGCTACTGAACAATATACTATAGATGTGAGAATTTTTGTGCTTACTGATTCAGATGCTCACATGTAGAAGGATGCTCTGTTTAAGTGGGGATAAAACAGCTCAAACTTTACCTTGTTTGCAAAAGTTAGCATCGATGGATGGAGATCAGGGTCACACCGCTTTTGAAGAATGTTGAGATCAGCCCGACTCATTGATCTTAAAGATAAACATTTTGAGGATGTGAAAAATAACGTTTCCTTTACAGACTCTCACACTAGTGAGGATGTGGCAGACAAAGTCTCTGATAAAGGAACCAACAAGTGATAGTACTGATAATTTACCTAAAGCTGCTCAGTTGACACGGCAGACTAGAAACTATGACTGACAGTCAATCACTTTATCCTATAGAAGCCCAGCCCCACCTTTGAACAGCCAAGACTTCTAATACATCTCTTCTAGGAGTGTGTATGGAGATCCCTCTCTTGAGAGGAGATGCCCCTCAAGGATACTCTTGGAGGCTGAGTGAAAGACTTAGCCACCATTGTCGGCATGGCTAAGTAATATGAATATCTAAATAATAATTATTTTGCTAGCTTTAACACCATTGCTTCAATATTGCTCCAAAAATTAGTGTACAATACTAGTAGTCATAACTATACTGTGTAGCAAATAATTCTGATTAAAGTATTTTAATCTAACCATTATAACTATCAATTTAAGTAAACAATTTATTGTATTGATACAAATACCTTTGTCTTGCCATCCTTAATCCTGTGGGTCAAAATCACATAATTACACCTATATAATCCTTTAGACATATTGACCATGTCTGGGACTCTCTAACCAGAGACAGAACACAATATGAGCACTGGCTAGAACATTAGTCTTGATAAGTCCAGCAAAAAAGCATAAGAAAAAAAAAAACAATAAAGAAAAAACAATTTAAAAATTAACATTCATAGATGCATAAGATAATGCTCGTACACATGAAAGGTCTTCTAGTACAAGTATCTACATATCAAAACCAATATGTTTTCTTGACTTATTGGCCTGTTTTAGAATGAAATATTGCCCTTCAAAGAAGTAGCACAAGATGTTACAGTGAGCAGCAGGTGAGATTGCCTGTACATGAGCCTCTTGGATGCTCTGCTGTGTTCAAGGTACAAATTCCTGTTGCTGCTGCTTCCAATGTCAGCAGGTATGCTGGTTTTGGCTAGGATAGAATGAAATTTTCTCCACAGTAGCTGGTATGGGGCTATGTTTTTGTGGTGGAAAGTGTTGATGACAGGGATGTTTTCACTACTGCTGAGCAGAGCTCAAGGCCTTTTCTGCTTCACGCACCAGCAGCAAGGAGACTAGGGGTGCACAAGAGGTTAGGAAGGCACACAGTCAGGACAGCTGATCCCAATTGACCAGAGAGATATTTCATGTTTCATATATAAAACAGGGGGAAAAAGGAAGAAAGCGGGAGGAGTGATGGCATTTGTCTTCCCAGGTAACTGCTGCATGTGATGGAGCCCTGCTCTGTGCATCATAGCTGAACAGCAGCCTGCCTATGGGAAACAGGGAATGAATTCTTAGTTTTGCTCATGTGCGTGTTATGGTTTAGGAATGGTATTCTCCAGTTTAGCATTCCCACTGAACCCATGCACCACTCACCCACTCCCCCTCCCCTCACCCAGCAGTGGGCTGGAGAGGAGAACTGGAGGCACAAAAGGTAAAGATCAAGGGTTGAGATAAGTACAGTTTACTGCAAATGGCTGTGATGAGAAAATGAACACTAACAGCAACAATATTAATGACAAAAGTGTACAACAGAGAGGCAAGAAATCCACATCAAAATTCTCCCCATGGAGCCTGACCCAGTCGCTGCCATGCTAGCTCAACCCAGAACCCCTACCCCTTCTCCCAGCCCCAGAAAATGATGCGAAATGGTACAGAGTAACTACCAGATCTCAGTCATGCCCCTCCCTCACTGTGGCACAAATTAACCCTGTCCTGGCCAGAGCCAGGACAGCATGACTTTTTCTTTCCCTAATAAACTGTCTCATCCCACCAGCTCTCAGTTTGACCCTTGCCCTTCTCTCTCCCATCACACACCAGGGTGGGGGGTGAGTGAGTGGCTGTGTGGTGTTCAGCTGCTGTCTGGCTTTAAACCACAACACCAGGCATGACAATTTCTTATTTTTACAATAGGTAATTAGAGTCCAGCCCAGCCACTCTGAAACATATTTAACTGAATCTTAGCATTTGCTGTAGTTCAGTCATAACCCCTGCTGCCAGCATATGCCAGTAGAATGGGATTCATCCAATAAAACATTTATCTAAAATGTTCAGATGTGCCCATGACACTTTCTAAAAAAACAGGCTTTTTTATATTCAGTCCTTCAGAGAAATCTTGAAGCATGGGGGCTTCTTTCCAGTTCTTTTCCCACTAGTTCTCTCTCAATTAAATTGCTTTTTCTGCTGAATTTCTTTTTATATTTTGGTAGTGAAGCAGTTGCTCTTTGTAGATTTTTCAAATAATTTTATCTGTTTGTTGCCAGGAATGCATCTTGAGAAAAGCAGGAGAAAAAAAATATTTAGCCAGGAATGGGATTTTTATTTATGCTCTAATAAATGAAGCAATATTTTTTTTTTTTAATGTTAAAAAAACAAATACTCTTCCATCAGAAAATAACATTATGGTCAGACTTTTTAGCAGGTCCTACTCTGGGAGGACAAGGGGTAAAGGTTTTAAACAAAAAGAGCGCAAGTTCACAGTAAATATTTGGAAGAAGTTTTTTTATAATGAGTCCAGTGAAACACTGGAACAGGTTGTCCAGAGAAGTGGTAGGTGCCCCATTGCTGGAAACACTCAAGGTCAGGCTGGACAGGGCTCTGAGCAACCCCATCCAGTTGAAAATGTCCCTGCTCATGCCAAAGAGGTTGGACTAAACGATCTTTAAAGGTCCCTTCCAATGCAAACTATTCTGTGATTCTATGGCTTTCAATATAGTGAATTTGAGCAGTTTCCCCTTATTTCACGTCTATAGTTTTAAGGATTTTGTTTGTCTTCCCCTATGAAGTACATACTTATAGCTAAGCTAAAATGTCATTCATGATGAGCAGAAGGTGATACTATAATTCTCTGAAAAAAGCACATTTACATTTTTTCCTAAAACCAAAGCCTACTCTAATAATACTGCAAGGGTCCTGCAATTAATATGAAGCTAGTATAACTCTCCATACATTTCAAATATACTCTGGGACAAGGCTGTCTGGTTGAACTAATTTGCCACACTGGGAGACATAACTGCCTAATTTCACATCCATCTCTGGCATGGGGATCCATCCCACCCTTCCTAAGCATTTTGGAATTTATCATAAGTTTATTTCCACTGCTATAGCATGTATTCTCTCACAATGGGAAGAATCTCTATTAAATAATGATCTATTACATAGATTGAAAGTTGAGCTATATGAGAGCTAGATTACTTATTCAGGGCAGCTTGGGAAATTTGTGGCAGAGTGAGAAATCGAGTCTAGATACTTAACCGGGGCTCCCAGCTAAAAATATATCCAATAAATATTAATGATGTATACAAGACCACAAATGGTACAAGTTTATCTGGATAAACAATTTGGAAAAATCTGATGTTTGCGTGTTTTCAACAATGAGACTGAAGATCTAAAGAGAAGGACGTCAGAAAGCTAACATGACAAACAGGAGCTGGTTACTGTATCTTAAGTATAAGGTTTTCCACAATAGACAACAATTCTAGAAGCATTAGTAGGTCTTTCACTGTGGTCACCCTATAAGATGCTGTGATGACTTCAAACATTGTAATTCTTGTTAAACTTTAAGGTAGTCCTTAAAA
>VXBT01002043.1:34822-218025 GCA_013400235.1 Oriolus oriolus
AAAAAAAAAAAGGAGCATCAATGTAAATATTTGCATACTTAAATCCTTCTCTGTTCATTTTTTCCACAACCTAGCACATATTTCCAAGATTTGTCTTGGAGTCAATGTCTCATATTTTCATCACATCAGAGACTACAGCCTTTCAGCACACAGTAGAATAAATTCCTGGAAAAGATCACCATGAATTATTACACAGAAATCATTACAGCAGTAAGAGACAAAAATATATTACAGGTTTAAAAAAAAAAAAAAAATCCTTTCTAGAGCAGGAACCTTGTTATGTCTGTGAGAAAAATAAAAAGAAAAAAAATGTAAGAATTACAATTTAACAATTTTTTTGCCTCTACAGAGATTATAAAATTCCAGACACGTTACAAACATATGCAGACTGTATGCTTCTACAGTGGTTTAATATACATTTTTATCTTTGTGTGAGATTTAAAACCAAAGCTCTATACAGGGATTTAAAAATCTAGTTATAGATAGTCTGCAAGACAAGATAGTAAAAAAATACTTCTGTATTAACAGCATATTCCCCCAAGCCCTGCAATGTAACAAACCCAATCTATTGCAAGCACCTTTGAACCAGAATTATGGCCACTGCAACCTCAGTATCTCTTATGGCACAAGAGTATCAGGGAAAAATAGCAACCATGAGAGAAGAACTCATTGCTCAGGACTGAGAGGAGCCTTTGCAAGTTACAAACTAATCAGAATAATTCCCAGACAACATGCTGCGATATTTGCATTGTCAGCTGGTTATTATGATTTATTGGAAAAGTGGGACACGGACACAGCAGTACAATGGAATTGCACTGTGATAGCTGTAGTAATCTCATTGCACAGCTTTTGCTTTTTCAACCAAAACTCTGCACAGCCATTGGTTTCTTTAAAGCACACAGGGCAAAAGGAGAGGGAAAAAAGAGACAAAGAAACAACCAAACCCCAGGTGTTTGAATCCATAGCTTTGTAAAAATCTCTGCTTTGACTTCTCTTCTTTTTCTGTTTTTTTAAAAAAGGAGTGTTTTAGCAAATCCATCATCTACATACTACTCTAGAAGCAGTTGTGATAATGAAAGAAATAATAAAACCACAACCAGCACATCAGAGCACTTCTTTTGACTTTACATACATGATAACCATCTAATTAGGCTTTCATTAATGAAAAACATGATCAGTCTTTGAAAGGTTAAGCTTTAACTTTATCTTGTCATCACAATATAAAACTGTCCTTCACAGGTTTTCAGGTAGCCTGGTAACAGATACTCTTAAACACAGAGATGGTTTAGAGGTTTGGGGGTTTTTTTGGTTGTTTGGTTTTTTTAATAGGTTCTACTAGAAATAGAAGAATTCTAGAAATACAATTAGCAGCCATAAGACTACAGTATTATATGCACAAAACAGCCACTTATATTGCAGTAAAAGAGTCATAACATCGTAACATAGGACTTTACAACAAAAACACTTAAAAATAACAAAGCAGCTGGAAAATACTTAGAAAATAATGTGAGATAGAAATACATGTATATATATTTCTAACTCATTGGCATCATAACCAAGATGGTGTGCACTCTCAGCAATTTTGCACACAACACCAAGCTGAGCCCTGCAGCTGTCACACCTGAAGGATGGGATGCCATCCAGAGGGACCTGGACAAACTTGAGAAGTGGGTCCATGGGAACATCATGAAATTTAATACAGCCAAGTGCAAGGTGCTGCACCTGGGTTGAGGCAATCTCCACTATCAACACAGACTGGGGGATGAAGAGATGGAGAGCAGCCATGCTGAGAAGGACTTGGGGGTGCTGGTGGGTGAGAGGCTGGACATGACCCAGCCATGTGCACTGACAGCCCAGAAAGCCAAACGTGTTCTGGGCTGCATCCAAAGCAGCGTGGGCAGCAGGGGAGGGAGGGGATTCTGCCCCTCTGCTCTGCTCTGGTGAGACCCCACCTGCAGTGCTGCATCCAGCTCTGGGGTCCCAGCACAGGAAGGTCATGGACCTGCTGGAGTGAGTCTAGAGGAGGGCTGTCAAGAGGGCTGTAGGACCTCTCCTATGAAGAAAGGCTGAGAAAGCTGGGATTGTTCAGCCTGGAGAAGAGACGATTCAGGGGTGACCTAACTGTGGCCTTTCAGTATCTCAAGGAGCCTACAAAAAAGCTGGAGAGGGACTTTTTACAATGGCAATAGTGATAGAAGAAGGGGTAGTGGTTTTAAACTGAGAGTAGGTTTACACTAGATATTAAGAAGATATTCTTTCCTGGTGGAGCAAAGGTGAGAAGTCTCTTTTCCTTTCCCTCTGTGACAAACAAGGCGTTGATCGCACACAGATCGGTGCTTTGTCTATCCTAAGTTTGTCACTTAGATACAGAAGGGTGCGTCTATTATAGGCTTCACCCCTTATGTATTTTACTATGTGAAGAAAGTGCCACAACACTTCAGAACCTTTAATTTTAAAGGCATATTCGTGCACTGTGGCAGCAGAAAACTATTTGGTGGTGGGTGTTGCTTTTCATTTTGAGACAGCCAGTCAAAGCATTTGGATCACTCCCTAGAAAAAAAACAGCTTTCAGATATAAGTATAAAGATTCTCTGAAAAGGAAAGTGCTTACAAAATGTACCTTGCAATAATCCTATACCTAACCACATCCGTATCCCCGTCTGTTTCTGTGCATCAGCAGCAGAAAGCACCCGCACTCCATTCACTCAATTTGGGATGAACACTTAAAAAGAAAAAGACTTCTGAATACAGCAGACTCCAGATGTTTCAGATTGCTGTGTGGGCACAGAATGAGGCTATTCAGTTTCACAGCAAGAAAGTAAAATACAGTAAATTACCTTGCCAGGGCATCAAAGTGGCACAGATTACAGCTCTTCTTCTGCAATCATCAGATGATTAAAGAGCATTTTCCACATTAAAACCTCTTACAAGGGACCACCATTATCCAACTCTTCATTTACTCATTAAGCTACATCTAGGTTTTTACTTCTCTAATTGGAATTTGATACAAGCTCTTTAGTCCTAAGTGTTTTTTTAAGAAAGAAAAAAGGTTTTATCACCTACAGAGTAAAAACACCATTTTCATTGAAGAGACCTTGAATTTAAAGCTGCATAATTGCAATGTGAGTTGTTTTAAAAACAGACCAACAGTTCATAAAAAACCCAAAACAACAACCTGACCAAAACAAACAAAGATTAAAAGGAACTCCCAAGGGGCAGAAGTGAGGCACAGAAACCCAAGTTCTCCTCTTTATTTGCTTGCAGTCCTCGACACAGATAGTGTCAGAAAGCAGGTAAAGAGTTCAACTGCTTCCTCCTTCACTACAATAAAAGTGCACCAAAATTGTATAACCCAATGCCTCAAAGGCAGAAATGCTATCTTCCCTACCAAAAAAACTTCCATATTAAGACACATGACTCAATTTACCCAAATCAAATGAGACGTACCTCAAGCCCTGAGGGGAGAGATGGAGGAGGGGATCTGGGCATTGGAGTGAAGACTCCCCTGTTGCCCCTGGAGGGTACCCCAGTGGAGCAGGGAGAAGTGTGAGGAGAAAGGAGAGGCAGAGGAACTGTTTTGGACTGATCACAATCCCCTATACTCTGCATCAGGGCCACCTAAGGATGCATAGAAGAGCTTGGAGTGAAGTTCAGCCCAGGAAAGGGCAGGGGAGGAAAACAGTTGTTTTAAAGTCTGTCTTTGTTTCTTACAACTCAGATCTATTTAAAATGCCAACACAACTTCTCTCCAAGTCAAATTTGTTTTGCTTGATAGTAACTCATAAGGAATTCCTCCCTCTATCTAAACCCACAGGCTTTTCCATGCAGGGTCTCTCCCAGCGGGGGAGTGAGAGTGCAGCTGGGTGGGTGTCTGCCGGCCAGCCAGTATCTACCCACCACAGCAGGATATTCAGACTCAGATCTTCATTACAGTCCAAAATATTTATTTTTTTTCCTCCAGAACAAAGATATTCTGATTTATCATCATGTCTTGGACATAGCTAGGAATCTTCAAATTCAAGACTTCTGGTCCATATACAGGTAAAAACCAATTAATCTCCCACCTATTTCTTTTGCCTGTGCAGCTAATCTGCTTTCTCACAACTATCCAGATACTGCATATTAACATGGTGTTAATTGATGTTTAGCTCTATATATTATGTTAACATGGTGTTTAGCTCTATATATGCAAATTAGACTACATATGATTGATATAAAATCAAGTATCACAAGCAAACCCATTAAGTTAAAAGGCATTAATTTCCAGCAAAAGACCGTGTATGATACAGGGGTCTTAACTTTAACGTCAGCAGCAGCGAAAACATACTTGTGGTAGAGCAACGTGAACAACTTCAGCTGAAACCAAGCTGAAATACTAACTCTATCAGAACACATTCCCCTTTTTTCTTTTAATAAAACTATTGCTTCAAAATCAATTTGTAAAAATTACTTTTCAAATAAAATTTTAATAAGGAGCTAGTGTGAAAGTGCTTGCGAGTCAATTTAAAATATATTTTCTACTATGTACATGAATGAGGCTATATACGACTAAAGTTAAGTAAATCAGATCTACATTACTCCTTGTGGGTACAAGTGTGAAAATTTTGGACGCGCACTTAATTATCCTCTATTTCAGCTATATTTCACTGTATTCACATTGCATTTAGTTTTCCAAATGGATGCATACTCTAAATGCACAATTAGCTATAAAGTGCAAAGACCAGAAAAAGAGAGAAATTGCTGAAACCAGTTTTTGTCAAGAGCTTTACTGGAGTGTGGGTTCACCATGTTTCTACAATAAAATGCTACGCTTTCCATTGGAAATTTAGATGCTGGTCAAAGCATCCTTTTCTGAAGTATCCCTTATGGATGCATATTCTAGTCTTCAAATCACTTGTTTAAAACGAGTGACTTGACATCAGACAATCAAGTTTTATCTACAAGAGAAGAGCACTAAAGATGGGATGGCACTTGAGAAAAGGCTGAGAACAAATTGCAGCATCAAACAAAAGCATATTTTAAAAAGTGCTGAAATAAAAATCTGTAGAACATCCTTGCAGAAACACTTAAATTGCTGATGAATAGTGGGGGAAATAATAATGCAGTACCTATTTTTAAATAATGCTGCTAAAAAAGAATCTAAAATTTACAGCCTGGTGAGATTTGTCCCATTACTGAGTAAACTGATAGAGAATCTAATTAAAGATAGGATGGCAGAACAGTTGGATAAATATAACTTGATAGACTCAAGCCAGCATGGCTCCAGAAAGGGGAGAAAGGGTAGAGGAGAAAGAAATCTCACTCCTTTAACCCAGTAGAGGTATTTTTTTGTAAACACACACAAAATGGGGGGGCAAGGGGAAGGAAAGGGAGTAGATGAAGATGGGCATAATTAACTTCAGTTTTCAAAAATAATATAATTAGATCTTTCCTAAAGGAGTATTAATTTCTTTGTAATTACACATAAGGATATCAATTATTTAGGTTTATGTCACCAGCTGTGTACTAGGTAGTTTTTCTAAGGGGCAAATATCTTGATTTAGAAACTAATTAAGCAATCGGAAATAAAGTTTAAATGTTATTCCTCAAAACAACCACAGCTATTTTTAAATAGAAAAATCTCATGGGTCTATGCAGTTAACAATTTGGAAACAGAAATAGCTAGCAAATGGATGACATTTCCTGGTGACACCACACTGTTTCTGTAATAAAACAAGCAAGATGATAGCATATAAAATGTAACTTGACTATTACAACTTGTGAAGTAGTGAACAGAGGATAAGAAACCTCCATAATCGTTCTTGAATTTCTCAGTGATTTTTTTTTTTTTTTTCTTTTTGTTTTCGTGAACCTTTGGCTTCACCATAGACAAGGTGATGAGTTTGGTTGTCAGGTATTAGGAATGCGAATGGAATGCTTGGGTGCATTGGGTACAGGCAAATATAAGCAAAACTGTCAGAACAATGGTCCGATATCTTCAAAATCATAAATGAAATTTACATGACCACTCCTATTGAACATATAGAAACAAGGCATCCAGAGAACTGAAAAGTTAGCAGACTCCATGGATATTTTCTGTTCACAGATGCTGCCATGAAGCAGGAACGAGAGTATTCTTCCAAAACTGATAGAGAGATTGGTGAGAGAAAACAAAGGGGAAAAAAGGTTCCAAATAACCTGGAGATGTTGTTATTGTAAACCTGGGTATCAGAGTAACTCCTCTCCTCTATATCCACCAAGAAAAGCAGAGAAGCAGCAGAGTGATTAGTTTCTGGAGGTAGTGAGGAAGTAAGAAGAGCAACGCTTCAAAGCATCAAATTACAAGACTAAACAAATTTGGAGAAATAACCAGCCAACAAGTAGAAACTTCAGGTAGTGTTTGGCAGAATATTCTTACAGACAGGGGACCAAGGGGAGCCACAAACACATTCAACAAATAAGAATTCCCTGTGTCTCCCGCCAAACACAGATGACACCTTGCAAACAGTTTGGCAGCACTGTGCAGCCCCAAGGGTCCGGCTTGGCTCTGGTACCTACTGCTCCTTGAGCACCTCTGCAGTGCTCTTGGACATGCACAGCACTCGCTGGGATGCTGCTCTCCTTTCAGAGCTCAGCAGGATCCGCTTTCACAATTCACAGACTGTCACTCCCAAAGACCTCCGCAAGTTACAGGAGTTCTTCCTCAAAACCCCTTCCCTGCTCTGGCCCAGACAGTCACAGGCATCTTAATAAAGAGGAAGGCAAGGTGGAATCTGTTCCTGTCCTTAGATCCCAGGGGCTTCATCTGTCTGGATACCTTTGGGATCAAAGGGTACTGCTGAGGAAGGTCTGCTTATTCCCCTTTCAGTCAAGTTTCTAGCATTTCAAGACTCACAGCTATCCTCCTTTTTCCCTTGACTCCTGTTATTTTTTATTTTTAATTTATTTAAGTGAAAGGTCTCTGACTGAGGGGGATGGATGCTCAAGCAACCTGAAAAACCAGAAGAGCATTAGCCCCTAAGAGATGCGTATGGATAGCAAGTAAGAAAACCCAAGAGAAAGGAGCTGGCCTATCTAGCTCCAAAGAAGGCCTTGATCTACAGGCCACATCAGAATCATGATGAAATGAAGACAAAAATACCCAAGATAAACAATTTGCTGGGAAAGCTAAACTAGCCTATGCTGGAAGTGATGCAATATTGAATGTTCAAACAAACTTGGAACTGAATTAAGATTAAACAAGCTATCTGTGTCAACAATTAGCACCAGGAACACACATAAAAATTCAATACCAAAATAGAATAATTACAGAATTGGCTCTTCATTAGCAATTGCCTGAAGCTTGTCAGGGAGTTCCCAAATATTCACAGATCTACTTTTCCCTGTATATTTCTGCCTCTAGGCAAAGCACGTTGGCTTCCTGGATGCCTTCAGCAAGTACTGGAGGTTTTTAGGTCTGTTTATTTATTTTTTTTTTTTTTTCAGTTCCCCTACCTGCTTACCTCATTCAGAATTCATGTGGTGGTTTTTTGGACACACTTTTGCTCTCCCCTCATCCCCATTTCCCCCCCCCCAGTTTATCTTCTGCAGTGAAAGTTTCTTCATTTTCTGTAATCTCAGAGGGAATTTTAATTTTCTTAACCAAGTAGGATACATCCAGTCTGATGAAGGAACCCAGCAGCTATACCAAAGAATACTGTGTGCTCAAGAAGACAGATTAGGAAACACTTCATTCTGGGATATGATAATCTACATTTTCTGGACTCTTTAAAGTAGTTAGTGTCTTCACCTTGGTGTTTCACACTTCTTGAAGAACTTATGAGTTTGTCTAATTCTTCTGGGCAGTTACACTTTGCTTTACCATGCTGACTGCTGGCAAAAAGATCCCCACAGTTTAATTATACTTTATAAGATAAATACATATTTCTGTTTGTTCTACACCTGCTGTTTGTTATTCTCTTTATGTCCTTCATTCTTGTATCATGAGACATGAAAAATGAGCATAAAATGATTAATTCATGATCATTCATCATTTTATAAGCCATTAGCCCATTCGTGTCTTCCTCAAGTTAAAGATTTAGTTAATCTTTCCTCATACTGGAGTCATTCAAAAAAATCTGATTATCCTGGCTGTTGCTATCAATACCTAGGGGATTGAATGATGAGCTTTAATGGCAAACATCAGCTTCTTATCTCTTTTGCTCACTGGAGGGAAAAAAGAAAATTTAAACTCCAGTTAGACAAAATCTGACATTCCCAACCAAACACTTAGCTCAAATTAGCCAACATGAGTTAACAGGAAATTATTTTGCTATACAAAACATTTTCCTGGGAACAAAATATTCAGTTGCTTCAAAAACCCTTAAAAGGGAGATCCCTTTAAATGATCACAGTAGTATTTTTTTTAAACAGATGAAACTATTGAATTTCCCAAAACCTAATTTTTAAACACATCACTGTGTAAACCTTCTTGAACCATAACAATCATGCTTTATACATAAACAGTACAATTTCAAACAATCTACAGCTTACCATACCTTATCAAGTAACTTCCAAATGGAAACTCCAATTAGAAACAAGATTTATGAAAAGACTAATGAAAGATGAACTAAATTGACCTATACCACAAGAAACCTCAGCTGAGCTGAAACCATCTACTACAAGAGTAGTCAGCTCTCATATTTCCCTCTCTTTTCTCAATTTCATGTAAAAAAATTGAAAAAAAAAAATCACTTCAGTGCATGCAACTAGATTTTTCTTTTTCTTATAAAACCACACTGATTTTGTCTAGGAAATATTATGTATAATTTAGTAGCATCTGCATTTTTTTTATAAACCAGTGAACTGAATTCACTTTAATGATTCAAATCATCTGCAGTATCAGACCATAATATACGCCTAACTATCAGCAAACTATTTTGCTTTATTAATATTGAAATTTAAATTGTTTAAACAGAGTATTTAATCCTGCATTTCCAAAGGCTTGTTACTCTGCTCTATTTCTATACTACACTAAGTGACTGGAGTTAGGTGCCTTCATTTCCTCTGAGAGCACAGAAACCCAAGAAACATTTACTACCAAAGACAAACTGGGGAGATGGGTAAAGAGAGAAGCACATGTCAGAAGTTTACAACACTCTGCATGAGGTAACAAGACAGAGGAACTAAAAAGAACAGGCCTAAAAGCCTCCAGTTGTTACAGGAGGCACTCAAGAACAATGCCTTAAGATCCCCCACAACCTGAAGAGTGGTATTCAACTCTCTTTCCTGTCTACCTTCAAAATATGAAGTTGCTTCACTTTTTAAATTACTAGGTAATTTTGGGGGAAAAAAATTACTCTTCACAAGGAGAGTGAAGTCTAATCCCCACCCCCAAAACAAACCCATAATATCACAGCACTAACTGGACAGAAGCAAGATGGATAGGTCAGGGACCTTGCCTTCTCTTAGGCTGCACATCTGCATCTGATAGAAGTGAGGAGAATACCTGTTGTTACCATGACACAGTCATTGGCCAGTTAGTCTCAAAGGTTTCCACAAGGTTGGCAGCCTCACCCAAACTGCTGATTAAATAAAACCAGAGAGGACTGTGTTCTCACATTCCTCTACTTAGCCTCCTCTCATCCTGAGTAGAGTAAATAAGCATATTAATTAAAAACCAAAAACCTAAAAAACAACCAAACAAAAACCCCAAAAAAATGGTATTACTTTGGCACTTTCAATACATTCTAGACACTTCAAAATTGTTCATATTCATGTTAATGGATCAGAAGCTCTATAAAATTTGTTTGATGCAGTCATTTATATATGCAACCAGTTAAAGCCCACATTGAATGGAAGGAAAATTCAAGTGTTTTTAATGGGGCTTCAGAATCTGTAGAAAGGATGTCTGCTGTTCTCCCTGGAGTGGAATACAGAATACTGAATGCAGTCATTCAGCAGCAACAATAATGAAAGGCCTATAGCTGTAGCAGCATCATATTCTGATTATGCAACATCACACAGTACAACAGTAGTTAAGGATGCAGCTGATCTAACTAGATGCTAGGACAGTGAAAATGTACAAGCATCAGCTTATAGGATCTAGAAATCTCTTATTTTGGAAGTGTTACAAATCTATCACGGCACGCTATGCACCAAAACCATCCCAAATAATTTGATTACAGGTGAAATACAGAAAAAATTAATTGCTCCCCCACCTCTTGCATTTCTCTAGAATATGTTAACTAAAGAAAAATCAAATAAATTGAAAGCCTTAAGCACAGCTGTAACAACACATACTACATTCTAAGGCTGTGGTGTTATAGAAAAGTTGAGACAGAACAAAAACTCTAAACTCCTGAATTCTTTAGAGATATAAGCCATGCACTGTTTATTTTACCTCTGACAAGAAATTATGCATTGTCTAAACTTTAACATTACAGGAAGCTATAAGTGCAGCAGGTTAATGTTGGAGCATGTATTGAAATTGCACTACAAGATGCTCAGGAGAAGCTCTTAATGGCCCTCCCTCTGGAAGAGTCAAGTCTTGAACATAAAAGTCAATCAGCAGGAAATGCCACAAAGCCCATGGAAAATGAAGATTGATGGATGCTGTCTAAAATGTAGGCTAGCCAGCTAGGTGACCAGATTAATTAATAATCAAAGACTCACTACATGTGTCTGCTTCTCTCTGCATTCACAAAATATTTGGAAGTATGACTGGCTCCTTTTGAAAGCAATATTTCCAGGTTCAACAAAACATAATAAAACCTGTACTTATCCCCTGGACCTTTTTATTTTACATACAAATAGGGGGGATGCTTGTTAATAAGACCAAAACTTAGGATATCTAATGAAATTATGTCCCTTATCCTTCCTAATTACCCCTTTATGATTATTCTTTTACAGGTATTTATCAACAGGGATGACATCCAGCAAAGCTTTAACAAAACACTTATGTGTTTATGAACAATTCTAAAGCATGGTTCTTATCACATGCTAATTTAGCTGTCTGTATCAAAGCTCAGCTGACTGTATAATTGGATCAGACACTCCAAGGATAACATAAATTAAGTAACAAAACTAAGATGTAGCATAAGAGCTTAAAAAAAGTATTTGGCACAAGCAAAGAAAATCTTATACTGCTATACTGTTAATTATCCATCATTACCCAGAAAATGTTATTTCTGAAAGACAAAGAAAAGAAGACAGAGGAGGCATAGGATGGACAAAAAAGCCACAACAATGAGAAAAAACCCGGTCACATTTGATAATGTCTGCCTAAACAATTGTTTGGAAGCAAAGAAAGCAATAATTTTAGATTCTTTATAGCAGTTAAACCACCACTTCCCTCACAGGAGCCCCTCTGTTGACAAGCAGCAGATCAAGGAGGTCATCTTTCTGAGTTGGCTCCCTTATGTCCTCTTCCATAAAGCTGTCATCCAGGTCTTTTAGGAATCTTCTGGCCCAGGTTGCACCAGCTGTGTGATGCTCTCAGGTGATTTCTGGCAAGTTGAGGTCCCCCATAAAGGCAAAGACAATTCCCTTGGAAGCATTCCTTAGTTCCTCAAAGGATAATTCATCTGTGTCATTGTTCTGGCTAGGAATTCTATAGTAGTATCCCACAAAGACATCCACATTATGTTTTTGTCCCTTGATTCTTACCTAGAGGTGCTCAACTGTGCCATTGCCAACTGTGAACTCCATACATTCAAACCCTCTATTACATACAATAATATTCCCTCCACCTCTTCTGCCCTGTCTCTCTCTCCTAAAGAGCCTGTAACCATCCAACAGGACACTCCAATCAGGGGATTCATCCTCCCAGATTTCACTTATACCAGTGATGTCAAATCTCTGGGACTGCGCCAAAGCCTCAAGTTTTCTCTTGCTGTGTGCGTTAGTACACAAATATTTCAGGTGTGGTTCTTTGTAGCCCAAACCTCCTGAAACATACTGAGGGATCCCCTTAGTACCCATTTCCTCAAGTTTTGACACACCATCCCATTGCTCATCACTGGCAACCCTGGTTTGTCCCTTTCCTCCCTTCCAAGCTACTTTAAATCTCAGTCAATGAGCTCTGCTACGCCTGTACTAGAACTCTTTTTCCCTTCCAAGAAGGGCATATCTGGTCAGGTGTCAGTAGACCAGGCGTTGAGTAGAAGATCCCATGGTCAGGAACCAAAATTTTCAACTGACACCAACCTTGGAACCACACACTGACCCAGTGGACCTGCCTATCTCCATTAATATTATTTGCTGTTACTGGAAGAATTGAGGAAGTCACAACCCGTGCTCCTGATATCTCTACCAATTCTCCCAGGGCCCTGAAGTCTCTTTTGATTGCCCTTGGACTTTGTTATTTTGATGCTGCCAGCTTGAACAACCAATAGCAGATAGTAATCAGAGGGCCTTCCTAGAGACTGGACAGCTTTCTGGTGATGTCCCTTATCCAAGCCCCTGGGAGACAGCAGACTTCCCTGTGAGTTGGGTCCAGTCTGCATATCAGGCAGTCCAGCCCTCTTAGAAGGGAGTCTCCTATTACAACTACCCTTCTTCGTCATGTAGCAAGAGCTTATTACACTTCAGGACTAGGCTGTCATTAATTAATTATATTTAACAAACTTGTGAGAGGGACTGTTCTCTTCTAGTAATATTCCAGATCAATATAGTTTGGTAAAATTACTAGGAACAGAAACTGGACTGTGTTCTGTTCATAATCGTACAACATAAAACTAAAATAGCAATTAAAGTAACAAATTAGCTAACAAGAGTTGCAGAGGATATATGTATTTATGAACTCAGCAATCTGAGAACGTGGGAGAAGCAATAAAAAAGGACAAAATAGTAACATGACTGCATTTTTGTTCATCAGTTGAAATTAAATACTAAAATCTAGAATACGGCACATCTATATTCTATTTATATTACAATTTTGAATATAATTTAACATAAAGAAGAGCAAAAACAAAATCTCAAAATATTACTGGGTTTGATATGTTGTTGCAGGTACTGAAGGCACAAGGGCACATAAAAAAAACAAACTTGAAAGAACTTAAAAGAATCCCTAATGCATTTCTCACTCAGCATGCCAAAGTTTTAGAACATCAGTTTCTCTTTGTGAACCATACTGAAGTCTGAAACCAGGCATACAACTGAAGCCTGAGTTTTCAGAAGGGACTAAAATTTTTTCCAGAGTATCCACTAGGCCAACATAAAAACATTTCCCAGAACTAAGCCAAAAAAGCCCAAGAAAGCGAGTGAATATTTCATTAATGCAAGAAGCTATTTGCAGAGATATTTACAGATACATACACACATGCTTGCTTTTCAAAATATCATCTTATTAATGCTGCCAACTACTAATTTTATACAGATTTTTCTCTTTTTTTAAATAAAGCTTTAGTCATCAAGCTACTTCAACATATGTTTACTTTTGAGATCAATAAGATTTTATCAAACACTTAAAATACCTGGTTGAATTATCATTCATAACAGGAAATGCATACAGGCTCTTTAAAAATACAGATATCTGAGTCCCACCCTTATATCTTAGGGTTTTAATGATTATTTTATTAAAATAAAAGTTTGGGGGTTGTTTGCTTTTTGGTTTGGGATTTGTTTTGTTGTTGTTGCTTTTTAACACAGTGTTTTCTTAAACATCAAACAACTACTTATGCACTTCACAGTAATGTCCTTTAAGACTGATGCTCTGTGTGCTGTTCAGTCTCTGTGAAAGAAATAAGGATGAATAGATCTAAAGTCCATACTGCCACATTAAATAGTGCTAATACTAAAAACAAGAAGAGAAACGTAAGCCTTTGAAATATCATACCCATGAAAATTGTAGCAATTATCTGCAGCCCACACCTATAACTTCTTCTCCATTTTTAAATCTGTAAGAATTACATAAAAGCAGATAAGAGAACTTGTGAGTAGTAGGAAAATATATAAATAGAATTCCTGTCACAAACACAACAACCAGCTGCTATGAACTAACCACAGGGCTTTGTGAATATTCTTTGCTCGTGGGCTTCAACCAAAAGCTTGAAGAACCAAATTCTCAAGAAAGTCCTTTTATGCTCCCCACAAGCCTACCAAACAAAACAAACTACAATCATGCTGCTCAGTAATACCATTTTGGCTGTTCCAAGTTAGTGCTTCAGTAAGAAACTCTTCCAACAAAACCTCAGTCACACAGAAACCAAGTGATCCCAAATTCCCCTACCAGCACAACTGCTCCTGCAACACAACTTTAGAAACAATTACAGAGAACTTGCTTCAACCACAACTCACCGTAACGCTGTTCAGCAACACACAGAATATCCCAGAAGCATCCACAAATACCTCCATCACATTTAAACTCACCCAAACCACCTGCCTGCCACTTCATCATATAGTAGTACCTCTCACATTGCTCCCAGATGCTTCTCCCATGCAGGCTAATGAAGAGACAAAAGCTAATTGCTTTCCTCTTATCTATCACACAAGGTGTCCTGCTTTAATTCACCAGACTCAGCAGTGAAATTTTCAGCTATGCTTACTCCACCTGGTTTTCAGCAACAAAGACTGTACTCAAGAAGGACTTTCACTTTAAATTGTCCCTGGGGGTGTAACTGTATTCTCTTATTCTCTGTGATGTTGTCTATTTATAAGAATGCTAGTTAAGATTAAAAAAAACAGTGACAAAGTTATTAGAAAGTAAAAATAAGCTTTTTTGGAGGGAGGAGATGAAGAGACATGAAGAACAAAAAATTGTTTAAAAGGGAAAACTTAATTGCCTTGATTAGACTGGAGACTATACTAAGGAAAAGTGAGTTTTGATAAACTCCAAATTAGAATTTCTTTTGGCTAAATAAAGAAAATAAATTTTTGTAGTAAGATGGAAGTAAAGTATGTACTTTAGATAAGAGGGTGTGAAAATATAAAGTAGGTAAGTCAACTTACTTACCAGTTTAATAAGGCCAGTAACCTTATTAAAACCTTAGTATACATATATATATATACACACTATATATATGTGTGTGTTTAGAAAGATGTATATTTTAAAAACAGTCATATATTACAGTGAAGATCTACTAAGTCTGCTTCACTTAAATTTACTCCACTATAATATCTCTAACTTTATTTGTGGCTATTAAAGGGGATGAACCAAAAGTAGAAATCAAGAAACAAAGAGTTTGCTTGTGTGCTGTTTTTTTCTGGGATAGAGCTAATTTTCTTCTCCATATCTAGAACAGGGTTATGTAACAGTGTTGATAAGACAGGGATGATTTTGTTATTGCTGAGCAGGCCTTTCACAGAGTCAACCCCTTTTCCGTTCCTCCCAGCACCCCACCAGCAGGGAGGCCAGGGGTGCATGAGAAATTCTGAGGGGACCCAGCTGGGACAGCTGACCCCAAACTGACCAAAAGGATATTCCACACCTTATGTTGTCATGTGCAGCATACATAGTGGGGGGAAGAAGGAGGAAGCGGGGGGACATTTGGAGTGATGGTGTTTGCTTCCCAAGTCACTGTTACACGTGATGGTCCCTTGCTCTCCTGACAATGGCTGAACACCTGCCTGCCCACGGGAAGCAGTGAATTAATTCCTTGTTTTACTTTGCTTGCGTGTACAGCTTTTGCTTTCCATTTTGAACTGTCTTTATATCAACCCAGGAGTTCTTTCACTTTTACTCCCCTGATTCTCTCCTTCATCCCACTGAGGGGACCAAGCGAATGGCTGCATGCGGCTTAGTTGCCAGCTGGCATTAAACCATGGCAATTTGGAACTTATGCCAGAGTTCTTGATAGTTTGGGTTTCCACCCTCATACCAACAAAAAGTATAGTTATTTTCTAAAGAACAATATACTTATTATGCTTATATACTTATATCATCCTAATCAATGCCAATTAAGATATTTTTAGCATCTGACTATTTATTCCATGCACATTTTACGGCCCTGAAAACTCCCACGAGGCTCACAGTTCTCACTGATTAAGTGTTTCTACTTGCTCTAGAACCACCCTTAAAAGGGTATTAAGTAGTCCCATATTGTAGGACTGATCTTTAAGTAAATTGGCGCTATAAGCAGCCCAATGTTGCTGTTCCGATTCATGATAACTCTTTCAGGTGATACCTTTCCAGATACAGAGGAAGATACATCAGCTGTTCTTCAAATACCTGAAAATACCCTCTGTCAATTCTCCATCTTCATGAGGGCTTTTACAGCATGGGTGTGATTTTCACATCTTATGCTCATGCAAATATTCACTTCTGATCATCATCTCTCTGCTCTAATGCAAAGGCACACCAAATAATATTGGCTCCCAAGAAATAAATTTGATCAAATAGATTGGTTAGGTAAATGAAAGTCTGTAGAGCACCTTGCCCTGGGGTCTCAAAATTTACAGTCCACAGGTAATTCCCCCTCAATGGGAGGCAAGAAGCATTTTACTCTGACAATCAGAAATGAGTAGAAAGGCTGTTTGGGGCTCTTGTCCACTTTGTGCACATTAGGTCCTGAAGCCATCCTTAAGGCCCTGAGCACTTATGCAGTTTATGAATGGTAAGTTCCACCATACATGACGAGGAGTTTTAGTCTTTATGGCTAAACAGGCTCACCAGTAATTAACCAAGGAATATCTTTTGTTCTAGTTGAATAAAAAAAGAAGAAAAAAAAGAAAGTATATTAAATTTAGACTTAATGTACCTTAAAAATGGGTGCCATCATCTTCTCTGGTTTGTAATATAGATGAAAGAATGTCACAACGAATAAAGTAAGAAAATGCAACAAAGGAATTTTAGTAAAGTGTTATAATTTGCAGATAGATGACCATATCAAAGTCAGTGAGACAAAAAATAAATAGCTCAAAGCCTAGTCACATTTTTCTTAATGTTGACATTGATTAATTGTTTACCTGGTGTTGTGGTGGTTGAACCTCTTATTAGGATGCTTAGTACTAATTAAAATTTTAAAAGATCTCTCTGCTTCACATGCCTGTGTCTCTCCTGGGGCCCATAAATAGTTGTTTTCCCTTTTCAGTGGAGAAAATGATGAAATGAATGACAGTTCCCAATGTCCCTAACAGTTCAGGCAGCACGTGTGTTCTCATATCAACACCTTGGAGAGGAATCAGTGTCTTTGGTGAACTTCTAAAGGTTTAAAAGAATAAAAAATGCTGGAAGGTTTCAGAAGATGATTTCCACCTGAGGACAGAGGAATTCTAACTAAAGGGCTAGTAAACATGAGAAGTTTAAAATGTTTGTGCCTAACAGTTAAATAAACCAATGCTTGCATGAACCGAGTTATTTTTATAATAGTGAACATCTTGAAACATTCTTGCTGATTTCTAACTACTTTGACTGTTTGGAAGTGTTTTCTCAAAGTCTTTTGAAACACTGTGTTGCTGACAGTAAAGGAGGACTTTTCTATACCTTGAAATTGTAGCTCTTGATCCTGGAAATTGAGGTAGTCAGTTGAAATCAGATAGATATTTTATGACCTGCTATCATGCTTATACCTTTTTCATAGGCAGATTTCATTAGAATCATCTGATGGACTTAAGGTTTTTTTAGTGCAAAAATGAAAAAAACCCCTCAACCTCCAAATTTGAAAATCATCCTATTTTTAGGTTAAAAAAATAATAATAAAAAAATACATAGTTCTTTAGTTTTCAGTAGATGAAAAGTGAGGTTCAAAAGATGTTCTTTATTTTCTTTTTTGATAAACTTTACCTTATCCCATACTTTTACCAGTGATCTTTAATCTGGAATAAATAACTATGAGAATGTCAAAGTATGAGAATTATTTTTTCAGTTTCACCTGCAATTTCTGGAATGTATTCTCCAGCAAAATGAAAATGAATATTGAATCGGACTTCTACAAAGAACTACTTCAGAAATCTACAGAAACAAATTTTTATGGGCCTTCAGACGAAATGCTGAAAAATGTGGTGGCATATTTTTCAGACTGGAAGCTAATTAGTATCATCCATAGGAGACAGAAAAAAGGATGTGGGAATTCCAGATATTTGAAGGAAAGACTGCATTGGTGTTCCATACACCTGGAATTATCTTTTAGATTATGTTATTAAACTGAAGAGACCAGAATCCCCTGTCTTTACTTTGAGGACAGAATAGAAAGTGAGCACAAAAGGTTTTTTACTTGGTTTTGCCCATTTGTCTTAAATCAGGGCAAGTGTGCAACAAGCTATAAAATTCAAATTGAAGTCTTCAAAATAGTTGGCTGAGGTAGCAAGTCTGATGAGTGTACTGAGATGAGATCAATACCTTTGGAATCAAGACTCAGAGTCCTATGAGTTGTAATTGATTTTTTTAACTTTCTACCACTCCCTTGAACAGAACTGTATAGATTCTTGAAAAAAATTCTATTTGTGATGGGGATTTGAGATTCAATGTTAAGATATATTAAATTTCAGGGATAGCAAAAATCACCTTTTCTCATACAGACTTTTTGTAGCTAAAATGAAATGGAAATGTACAAAACAATTTTTTGATACCAAAAAGGGTTTTTTTCTCTAATCCTTGAAGGTGGGAGGTGTAGAGGGAGAGGGTTTCTTTTCTCCCTCTTTCTGTTTCTGTTTTTCTTCCTTTCTCAATAAAGTTACAGACAGGAGAAAAGAGAAGGCCATAAAAAGACACAATTTTCAAAATAATACTCAATACACTACAAGAACATATCTTGCCAATTATTTCCAGTACTTTCTTTTACATGAAATTCTTCTCAGATTATGGTCATTCATCCTGTGCTAGCTACTAGTGACCCAGTAAAGTTACCACGACCTATCTCCACTTGAGTAATTATGACTCATTTTCATGAAAAGTACTATGTGCATGGATTCAACATAACACATACCCATGTAAATAGTATCTAAGTTCAGTCAACAAAATTCAGGTAGAAAAATACCTACTAATAAAAGAAATAAAATATAGTTTCCCTGAAGTTACAGAGTAAAATACTTGCAATCTATTAGCTTGTATGAATTCCAAGTTTCACACTTTGCAATAATGATGATTTTGCTAAAAAATCTATATGTGCTATATATTATGCATTTCTGAGTACAGTTATCTGCTGTACTCACATTTATGATAATATGCATTTCTGTGATTGCACAGGTTTATCATTT
Organism: Oriolus oriolus; assembly: GCA_013400235.1. NCBI lineage: Eukaryota > Metazoa > Chordata > Aves > Passeriformes > Corvidae > Oriolus > Oriolus oriolus. The sequence goes on from VXBT01002043.1 coordinate 53,915, forward strand.
TGCATTGAAATATACTGAGACTTAAAAGGAGTTAAATAGAATTCTCTGCACAAGTATTTGAAGTGTGTGATATGTTATTCAGAATTTGGTTTCTATCCACTATTGCAGGAGAGGAAGTAAAGCTTATTATAATATTGTGCTCTCTCTTTGTAATCAAATGAATAAGCTACAAATATATATTTATTTTGATCAAATGAATGTCAAACTCACAGCTACATAGAAAAGCAGCAGTGATAGATTCATTCTGGACGACACAGGTGCAGAAATATATCAAAGTGCTACATAGGCACTGGATTTTAAGAAATATCTTCTAGGGTTTCCCATCTCTATTTTCAATTCATATGATGTTCAGTTTATTCTACTTTTTCAGCTGTTCACAGAAGCTCTATTTATGTGAAATTATCCTTGTTCCTGCACAGGGCACTATGATAGATATGAATGCAGTTTTGATTATTTAAGCCAAAGTCTCAATATTGGAGTCTCACATAAACATTTTAATGCTGAAGGATTTCTCCTAATGTAACAGGGCTATTAAACTATGTAAGAATTAATTTGAGTGTAAGTGGTTCAAAGAAAAATTCTGATTTGATCACATATACAAAGAAAACAGTATGTCTTGAAACATTGTGATAGTTTCTTCCAGTTCATTGCCTAGTTTGAAAGTGTGACAGTACACAAAGGAAATTAGAATGCTCAGCTATTTTTAAATCTCAGAAATCTCTGTTTCAGTGGAACTGAGAAGCCTATTCCTTTTCTGAATGAAATTAATTCAATCCTGTAATGCAAACTCTGCAGAACTTAGTGATCTGGACCCAAAATCTTCTCAACATTGTATATTTAATTCTGCTATAAAACCTTAAATCCAGACACCACAGCTTGTATTTATTCTGTATTTGCCAATATGGCTTTAAATGTTTTCAAAGTGAAAAAAAAAAGGAACAGGAAAAGTCTTCAAGTGTATATACTCTTGAGAGATATACATCAAATCAGAAATCTACAGAATTAAAAGATATTCATCTCTTTCCTGTTATAATGGAGCCACAAAGAATACCATAAATCAAAGTTTAAGTGAAAATGGAGAACAATTCTCGGAATATGTGATCTGATATAGGTAATACGAAAAAAAAAATTAAATGTGAATACAATAGACAGAAAGAGAAGAAGCTCTTGAACTCACTAACCTTGAAGGCATGAAATTAACCTTCAAAACCAGCTTGTCTACAGGAAAAATTAAGCCTGAGTTAAATAGGGTTTGAATTTAAAGAAGACTATGTATTATTGAACAAGTATTCTTATAGGTATTTTTGCTACATAAAAACCAGAAATTATTATTTTTTAAAATATAATTTCTCATTCCAAAGTAGAGTGAGAGAAATCAGAATGATCATTCTTGTTGTAGAATGAGAGTAGGGGAACCCAACTACCATGGCTTTTTCTATGCTGTTCTACCTTGACTCTCTGTCTAGAAACATATTTTGGGCCACAATTTTTGCCAGTCTACTCATATTCAGGGAAGCAGAAGTATTCCTCTGCCAAGGCAGCAAATCCGGTTCACGTTACTAAAGACAGTGTCTATTGCCATTTCTGGTCCCATCTGAGGCAAAAGGTGGCAGTCATGGAACAACTGAGGTTGAGGTTATTTATCTTGATTCTGTAATATTTACTCTTATCAGCTTTACTCCACCCCAGGACGCAGGTACTTGATCTTTTTCTGATTGTGCAAAAGAACTTAATGGATGATTAAAATGTCAAGACAAGATACAATACTTGCAACTAAAGGTACAGTAGTACATATGTCGTAGCGAAATATTTTAATCTTCACATTATAAGTCATGTTGCCCCTCTTTCCTTGCAATCTAGCATCTCTGTTTTTCCCATTCCTACTTTCTCCCCCAAACTTCACAATCAAACAAACACCGAGTACAGAAAATTAATACATTGCACCAGGTCATTGCTGGAACACATCTGCAGTTATCAGATATTGAGGGTTTTCAAAGTTTCTAGTAACTCATTTCAGACAACAGCATTGATCAGAGCTGCACTGAGTATTTCAAAGCCACCATAGGTGTAAATAGTTTGTTTTATTTCCTCAGAATGCCAGCATGTGGACTTGAAACATCTTTAAGCACAGACTTTGTGACTTGAAAAGTTTTAAACTGTTGAATATCTGCAGAGAGGTACAAGAAATTAACAAAAAAAGCCACACAAAAATTTTTAGCTGTTACTGATTCTCAAGACAAACTCCATGGTGTGGCTTGCAGTGGATCTGTGCAGATTAATGAAATCCTTTCATACCCAGGTTTAAGGATATACACAGAAGTCCAGACCCTGAGCTATGGTAAACTCCATCAAAATCAACATGCTATGCTTGACCAAGCTAAATACTTCAGGCACAGCACACCTTTCTTCTTGCTTTATATATACCCTAAACCAGATGTCAGCATGTTCCAGAAATGACTATTGAAAAGATGGCTGGAGTTTGCATAATCAGGCCTTATTTACAGGTAAAATGTGTTTTCTTGCTTACTCATTGCGGGAAAGTGTTAGTAAACAGAATAACAGGATTTTTTCCACAAAGCTCTAGCTAGGAAGGTTCTGTGGACTTTTTTTTTCAATTTGGAGACTGTAATGAATTTTTTATTGTCTTTTTTTAATTATTATTTTAATTCCATGTAGATTTGTCTTGCTGATAACATGATCTATTGTTCTCTGAGATATGGTGAGATTGCCATCCCTTAAACAGACAGCACTTATTGGAAATTAAACCTCTACTAATGTATTATAATTATTACTTCAGAGTAATTTGCTGCTCCAGCAGGGAGTCAGAGCTAATCTGATGGTAACATTTCTTCTGTGGAGCTGTTAATATTTTCTCTATACTGAATATCCATGTAATGGATCTAGCCTGAGGCTGATTAATGATCTTGGTGCTGAACAGTGATTTGTAGCTAAATCAGCCCGCACTGAAAGAGATTCAGTGTTATTCCAGTCAATACTGTTAAATAAGTGTAAACAGTGACTTTGGTTAGCGCAAATGTAATCTAGTAAGGTGAAAGAGAGGCAATAAACTGAAATAAATAAGGGAAATTCTACCATTCATGCATTTCATTTGTACATGGAAAGAAATCACAAAAACAACTTCTGCTCCATATACCAATGTTCACTGCACAAAAAATCAAAACCTGTGGCACTACTTTATTGAATTGCCATTTCCTGAACAACATAAAAAGGAAATTGAGCAATATGGATAAAACCTGATATTTCATCTTCCTTTATTGTCACGAAGCTGAAGATTAAGGAATTAAAATCCCCTTTTCCTCGTAAATTCTCCATGTTTCAGAGTACAAATATTTACAATACTAGACTATTACTTGAATTAGCTACAGTTAGATCTCATGTATATAAATATAAATATAAGAGAAAAAAAATATGGTCACCTTCCAATACAAGTTTTTGAAGAGATTATTTTCAATTATAGTTTTACATGTCTGATTGGAATAGGACTTCTCAAATTTTTTTTTGAGAAAAAATAAATACAATAATTTCAAAGCTTTAAATATGTTGATAATATTGGTTTAGTTACTGCCTGTAATAACTTTAGGGTTAATATTTTGTGTTCTGAATTAAAATGAAGAGTTGCATTTTACTTGAACTAATATCACTTTCTTGGGAAACAAAATACTTCAGACTGTGATTTTCGATTATTAGTTTATTTTCCAGGTCTATTCATTTTCAGCCTTTTTCTTTTTCTTGAGAAACCAGACAAAGAAGAATGAGAAGGAATGGTGAAGTGGGGCTCCCTTCCACAGCTTCCTAGCTTCCCTGTGTTTGAAGGAAGTAGATGTAAGTAGAAAATATTCATTTCAGACAACGCTACAGAAAACTGAAAATGTTCTGAACAGAAATGTTCTCAGATTCTTTTTAAAATATACAATTTTATATTTTTCCTGTTCTTCCTTTTATTCTGCAGGAAATTTTTCTGAATATCATTTATGGATGCTTCCTTATAGACCAGTATTACCATAACAAGATGGGTAACAGGCGATAAGATCTGAGTCCATCAGGGCAGACAGCACAGCAACAGATAAAATCTCAATCTAAGTTTGATGAAAACTCCAACTGACCTCTCTGAGGAATACCTCTCTGCATTTTTCCCTTTTTTAAATTTTCTGCTCATGCTTAGGTGCCAGGGAGCCCCTGCCAAATCCCAGGGCAGTGGGGAGGCCAGACCTGCTGAGCACCCAAGAAGCCACCAGCCCCTCTGTCCAGTTCCCTGTTCTGACTCCTTCTCTCTTCACACCCAGTCCATCAGCTCAGCTTCCAGTCTGGCCTACAGCTACTATACAGTGTTTCTGAAGGTTTCTCAACTTTACCAAGTGAGCCTATTTTAAAATATTATATAAAATTGCCTTGGCCTACTTTCCCAAACCCTCCTCTCAAACAAGAGAACTCTTGGGGGCAACTCTGCAGTCCATCAATATGAAAAATTAATTTGGATCATTTCAGCACCTGAGAAATTGCAGAAAACTCCAGGTTGTGTTAAGGCAGAGTATTGTCATAAATTAAAATCTTCGATTAGGCAGCTGCACCAAAGCACAGAGACACTGCTGCAATAGCAAGGCTTTGTGGAAAGTCTCATTTGTTGCAGAACCCACCTGTAAAATGATTGCCCTCAGACCTGCAGCCTTTGAGGGTCACTGACTGTCACACAGTCAGTAAATTTTTATATATAAATACTTTACTGGAAACGACAGGTTATGGGATCTTAGGAACAGATACTATCTGCCTTAGCAAACAGTTATATTTTCTTTGCTGAGACAACCTGTCTTACCTTAAAGTGTGGGTTTTGTACTTTAGATTCACCATAAGCTACAGTTTTATCCTTAAAGATCTAAAAAGAGATACAGTCTTTGACTCTCTAAAGAGAGATTCAGTTCTTGGCTCAAATTCTTGATTTATTTTTAAGATATTTTGTAAGTTTGGTTTTTTTTTTTACTAAATCACATATCTTAGGAACCTAAATAATTGTATAATTGTACTTTTAAACAAAATACATACTGTACCAAATCACTCAGCTTGTAAGACAACAAAACACTGTTACAGTAACACATAAATCTTCCAGTCCTTATCGTAATAAATCATTTTTCCTAGTCAAATGACACTTTCTTTATATGGAAGTGTCTTATACTTCCACATAAAGAGACTTGCCAGACATATGTCTCAGCCAGTACATTTTTAGCTATCATTGTGTGAATATATGAATATTTGTGAATATACATAAATTTGGTAGTTTTTAACCAGATGAGCTAAGAAGAAAATACATAAATACAGTTACCTAAGAAACAGAGAGTTATGGTGCCTTGGCAGAGGCAAATGGCTGGAAGATTTAAGACTTCTGTCAGAAGAATGACAATACACGACTTTCTGCTCTGTATATAGAGATATATGTGTGTATATACATATACATGTATGGGTGTGTATCTGTATGTACAAGCTCACTTTGCACCATTTCCAGTTTTGTTGCTATGACTCCTCAGATATCTTCTGTGGTAACTTTACTACAAGCATCACTAGCAGTAGGGTTCATTGTAAGTCTGGGATCCCACAACAGGAAAATGCCCTAATGCCCTGGACTCGGACAAACCAAATGTCCAGTGGTTTGACTCCACAAAAAGCCAGGATCCACAAAATGGCTGCCCGCCCCAGCATGGCTGCCCTGAGGCAGCTTGGCGGGAAAAGCCGTTGGTTGAGGTGGGAAGGACGTGCCACCCTGCACGTCAGCAATGGCCGCCGCACTCCCCTCCTCCCGGTTACCTCACCCCTCCTGGCTGGCCCACGCTCGCCCTCCCCACCTCCCCTCCCCCTCATTCGCTGTTCTGTTGGTTCCCCCGCCTCTGTACCTCCCCTCAAATGCTCAGTCATTGGCTGACTTAAGCTTGCTCCACTCCCGTTACCTCTGTATAAAACCTACTGCCCGAAGCTGTTTGGGGCTCTTCTCAGCCCTTCCCTGCCTTTTCCCTGCCCTCAATAAACCTGTTCCTGTTCCCCCTGAGAAGAGTCCCTCGCTTTCCTCCCGTCTCCTCTGGGCCTTTGGCATCGGTGCTTGAGGCGAACCTCGTCCAGGATCTCCCCCGACCTCCCGCTCTCCCTCAGCCTCCGACCTCCTCCACTGTGGTGAGGCAAAGTTGCTCGATGCTGTGTCTGCACGAGCTAGCCCACCAGGACAGCACCGCAGCACTTTCCCAGCATTCTGTTTGCACGTAGAGATGAACACAGCCTTGTAACTCATGTCTGTTCACCAGTAAAAACATGTTTCAGTTTCTGCATTATATAGCTGGATAAAACCAGAAAAACGTCAGTGTTTTCAATATCCAACATCTCTTTTCTTTCTTCCTTCTAAAAAGTGCACTATTTTCATTAATATGTCAGTTGTTACATACAAATATTTAGCATTAAATATATTGTTCAAACTATTTTCCCTATTCATTATGTAGTTCATCTGCTACAAACATGAAATTAAATCCATCTTCTAAGAAACACATTTGTTGCCGTGATTTTCACAGTTCTTCAATGTTTTTAAGTCTGTAAATAGAGTTCTCACGCACTTTCTGTAAACATAAGCCATGTTATGCTAACGAACCTAAGATGTTTTCATTCTTTCTCCTAAGGCGGAGAAGTTTGATGGATTTTTCCTTTACCTATGTGGTTGAGGGGTGGTAATTTCACTCTCCAATCCATGAGGTTTTCTAAAAGTGTATAAAATAAAGAAGCGGGCCCTTTGGCCCGGAGCTTTTGCTCATTTTCTCTTTGATCCTGATACTGGCCTCTGTGTGTTCCTTCGTGTCCGCGTGCGACACACATTGCCCTGTACCTCAGTAAGAAAATATTCCCATCCCTAATAAGAATGTATTAATGCTGTAATAGGCCTGCAAAAGCTCAGAACCAGAACCTGTTTGTCTGGGCTTTCTTAGGTTTCCCAAGTTCTTTGTTTCAGCTTGTTTCGCTCTACTAGCAATTACCGGGCAATCAGATTATTATTTCCCAACTTATTTCAGTTTTGCTTAGCTTTGAAAAACTGCATGATATGCCTGCTGTAATAATTTTTTGGAAGGCAGTAAGTTACAATAGCGTGCAATTACTCTGTATAGAATGAAGTGTCATACCAGCACAGCCACGTGATTTGAGTAGAGGCATTGGATGACAGCATAAACCTTGTGAGTGCCAGGACAGGATAAAATGAAGAGCTATGAATGATTCATCAATAAGCATTACATGCCATTATCAGGATGTAACCCTGGGAGATGGGCAAAACCTTCTCTAGGGGCAACAAAACAAAGAAGAAATATCGAACAAATACAGAAAATACCATATAAAGTAATTTCATATGCAATGGGACCACCAAAAGGGGCAAAGATGAGTGTAGTTGCCCACAGGAGGCATTCCAGTAACACAAATCTGCCAAAAAGAGAACAGAATAAGCAGAAGCAAATACAAAGAGGCACATCATCTCCCTGAGTATGCAGGCCACCTCCAAAGCCCACTGGTCCCTCTGGATGGCATCCCTTCCCTCTAAGGTATGAAACACACCACTCAGATTGGGGTACATGTAATCTCTAATGTCCATGTCTCTGATAAAAATATTAACCAGTGCCTATCCCAATACCAACCTCTGAAGAACACCACTTGTCACTGCATATAATTGTGGATATTGAAATTATAAGCGACCAGCTGTATCTTCTGAATGTTCATGAGACCATGGGGATTCATCCCAGGTTACTGAAGGATGTAATGGCAGGTCCATTCTTGACCATCTACAGAAGGTTTGGGGAGTCTGCAGAGGTCCCTACTGACTGGAAGCTGGCCAGTGCTATTTCCGTTTACATGAAGGGCATGATGAAAGATCCAGGGAACTACCAACCTCTTAAGTCTAACCTCAACTCCTGGAAAAATTACAGAGATCATACTGAGTACTAATGGAAGTTATTTAAAGAATAATGTAGTCACCAGGCACAGTCAACATGGGTTCACAGAGGGAAAGTCCTGTTTCACTAATTTGGTATCCTTCTAGGATAATGTCACTCCCTTAGTGGATAAAGAGAAAGTGGTAGATGTAGTTTTCCTACATTTTGATAAGGCTTTTGATACTGACCTCACAGCACCATTCTGAAAAAGTTGTCCAGATGTGGGATGTGTGGGTTCACAGTGTGTTGGTAGAAGAACTCACTGAAGAGTAGTGACCGGTCACCAGTGGTGTTTCTCAGGTGCAGCTCCAGGGCCAGTCCTGTTCAATCTGTTTATCAGTGATCGGGATGCAGAAGTTGAATGTACCATTAACGAGTTTGCTGATGATCCCAAACTGGGCGGTGCTGTTGACTCTCTTGAGGGACAGGAGGCCTTGCAGAGGGATCTCAATAGATTGATGCAGTGATTAATGGCATGAAATTTGACAAGTTCAAATGCCAGACTCTGAACCTAGGACAGAAATGCTGGGGAAGAGTACAAATGAGGAGAGGCTGGAAAGCAGCCCTCCAGGAAGGGTCCTGTGGGTGCTGGTCAGCAGCAGCTCAGTGTGAGTCAGCAGTGTGTGCCCTGGCAGCCCAGAGGGCAAATCACATCCTGGGGTGCATTGAACACATCACCAGCTGGTGGAGAGATGTGGTCATCCCACTGTATTCAGTGTTGGTGTGGTCCCACCTTAATTACTGTGTGCAGTTCTGGGCTCCTCAGTTTAAAAAGGGTGTGAAGATCTGTGAATGTTCCTGCAAAAGGCTAACAAAGCCAGTGGAAGGCCTGGAAGGAATGTCCTATGAGAAGTTGCTGAGGACTTTGTACTTGTCTGATTTGGAGAGGAGGAGGTTGATGGATGACCTCATTGCTGTTTACATCGTCCTGAGAAGGCGAGGGGGAGAGGGAGGTGCTGAGCTCTTCTATCCAGTAACAGGGTGTGTGGAAAGCTGCAGTAGGGGATGAGGACATTAGGACATTTCTTTACCAAGACGGTGGCCAAACACTGGAACAGGCTTCCTGGAGATGTGGTTGATGCCCCATGACTGTCAGTGCTTACCAGATATTTGGACAATGACATTAATAACATTTTTGTTCAGTCATGAAGTGGTCAGGCAGTTGGATGAGATGACTGCTGCAGGGCCCTTCTAACTGAAATACTGTATTGTATTGAATTGTATTCTGTTCTGTTCTATTCAGTATGAATTAACTTCTAGTAAGTCTGCTGTTAATAAAAGTTAAAAACTTTAATTATCAATAATTAAAATTAGCCCATGGCATCAGTCTTCTAGACATTCCTACCACAGTGATCTCTGATGTTTTTCTTGACAAATATACAAATACATTCATGTATAACATGAGTAAATAAAATTAGTGGTTGTTCCTCCAAGAACAAACTGTGAACCTTCTATGCATAATACTAACCTGACTGACCACGATAGTGGTTTGTCTTCAGTGTGATTTCAATGTACATTATAATACTAATGTAGAGTTTTAATATTTTTAATACTTATTAGCTAAGTACAAACGAGCTTAAACATAGATGAGAAAGTATAGGTCTTATTGGTATAATAAATAGGTATACTATAATTTCAAGCAACATTTCAAAGAAAATAGATACTCTATGAAATAATATAATAGAAATATTTTTTCTGATATTATGGAGTTATTTCATGCTTATGAAATAATGCTTCATAATATAAGAGCTTTAATTAATGGGAGTGAGATAATGAAGAAGAATAAAGATAGGAAGGTATCAGCAGAAAAATTTTTTTACTGGTTTGTAACATGTTTCAAAACCAAAAAAAAGGCATCTCAGTAACTGGATCTCGACTGCATGTGAAAGCACTAGAATTATCTAAGTGGTGTTATTTCAGACAACTGATGAGAAGTCCTGAAGGACAAATAAATGTATCACTAAGTCCCCTGTCACTCAATTTTTTTTTTACTGTTCACTTTACTACAGTGTTAAAGATGTTGAAATATATTTTTTAAATTTACCTATTAAAAAAAGCCTATTACAAAACCAGTTTCAGAATATATTTTAATTTGGTTTACTTCTTTCCCTTCCACTATATTTGGGACAAATTACTTTCAGCCTCATGCTGCCAACTATTGAATAGCTTTTATTGGCCTAGGACTAGAAAGGTGTTATGAAAACCGAAGAATGTCAGTTTATCAGCTGACATTGTTTCTTGACTCACCTGAAAAACCTCACGGGAGCATGTGCCTTAAAGAAAGACTGTTCCCTCCACAGGGACTGACATATCATGTATGGGCTTTTTCTCCTCTCTTCTGTTTTTCATTCACCTGATGTCACATGAATGTTTACACATCATGCATCAGCCTTTGCTTCAGTTCAGCACAGGAAGGAAAGAGGCTAAGAATTCCACCTCTATTCATCCTACTTGGGAGTGGTTGTTCCCAAAAAACTACTGAGAAGGGATAATTTCACAGCCTAAGCACACTAATGAGTTGCAAACTGTCTGACTTCCATGACTTATTCTCAATATTGGCGTAGGGTCAGGCCCCTGACTTATATCTACATAAACTCAAATTAACAAGATTAGTGCTAATACCTTATGTTAGCCCTGAATTGCTTCCTAGGTAATTGGTGAATTCAGTAACGGAAAGAGGTTAAACCAGCATTGCACTTTGGAGGGAATATTACTACTGGGTAAACATTACAGAGAAACCTATCACTGAGTGATATGTATCTATATGGCACTCCTTTCCACAAGAAACTGAAAAGCAAGATTGCATTAAATTGTCAGGGAGAAACGATTCAAGGTGACATAATGTAAACAGACTAAGTGCATACTCTTACTGGTTGGTTTAAAGCTAGAGACAGATTGTGTAAATGTAGAGAAAGCAAGTTTCTGAAAGAAGATAAGTTTCAACTGCTACATTAGGTGGCAACACTCCTTTGAAAAATTAAAGTATGACTATGCTTATCTGGTAGCACAGTCTCAATACACATTTACTAATACGAATACCTAGGCCAAGAGACACTGGGTTTGACTTCTGCTCACTTATATAAACAACATACAAAAATGTCTGATTGTTTTGCTGCAGAACTTCAAAGCCTTCATTTCTAGTAATGAAACCAAGTTGACCAAAATTATGAAGCAACAGGGAACAGCTCAATTATGCTAATTATTTTTGAAGTTTTGTGTTAGATATGAGAGAATGGAGGGATAGCAGATTATATGTAGGCAGATTATATGTATCCCTTCTTTAAATTGCCTTTTCTAGAAAAAATCTTTCTGGAAATTATGTACCCTCAAGGATACTGTTTCAAGCATGCCTTTCACCACTGCTGGATAGACAGTTGTTGGTTCATAACTGGGGGAAAAAAACATCACAAGAATATAGAAATGTTTTCCTCAATAAAGAAGAACTTATGGTTTTATAGCCAGATGTGCTCTCTCCAGCCAGGAGGAGAGACAAGACAGAGAAAAACAAGATGATAGCAAAGCAACAGGAATAATGACCTGTGATGTGTGGCTAGTGATGGCTTCTGTTGTTTGTGGGTTTCTTTTAGTTTTCTATGCTGTTCTCCTTAAGAGAGAGTTGTGTATTCTGCTGGAGAAATATATGAGATGTGCACTGAAGTGAAAGATAATACAGGGAATTCACTTGCAAAATACTGACGTGGATATCAATGAGGTGTGAGCCCTTCAATCTCCCCTTGTGTGAAAGAAGCTAAAATAGAGAGCAAAGGAAAAAGAAGTTTGGAATGTGGTTATTAGGAAGCTTTCTTTCAATGTTGTGACTATGGAAAAAGTCTCCCTTGTCCAATCCAAATACCAGTTTCCTAAACTTATGTTAGGTTTTCCCATGTTTTGATCATATAACGGATTTCTAATCAAACTGTGTAATACAGCCTCAGATAATTTCTTGTAACAATAACAAATAATCCCAAACTACTTCCAAAATATTGAGACTGCAAAAATACGAAATAATAAGATCAGAACGGGTTGATTCACTATTATCCACTTTGCACACACTATGACATTGTTATATAAATTTGTTTTCCACAAAGTCCCTGTCTCATCCAATGAATCCAATGAAGACTTGCTCTGTATGTCTTTTAATTTCTTCAAAGTTTCATGGGAAAGTGAAACACTGATATCAAACTTTCTGTAACGTGATCTGGACATAGGATTTCATTTTACAACTGTGAAAATTAAGACAAGGCTGTCAGAAGTATCTGGTAAGTATCATCAAATGTATGCTTTTACAGAATGCTTCTCATAATAAACTCAAAGGTTTAAAATAGCTCTGTTTAACTTCAGGTTTTATGTGTCAGGACTTCTGCAAATCAGTCCATTTAAGTATTCAGAAATGAATGATACCCAGCTGTCAGAAGACCCATTCAACTGAGTTTTTTCAGAATCATACGAAGAATCAGTTACTGAGATGGAGAGAAAATACAATTGTTTATGATGGCTTTAACAATTTATCTTTCACCATCTCAGGAAATCTGCTGAAATGCTGCAATAAACTCCTTAACATGTCCAACAATCTGACTAATCTCTAAAGAAGACTCTAAAAGTAATTGCATCATCATCAAAAAAAAAAAAAAAAAACAAAAACAAACCAGGAATAAGGAATATTTAAACTTAACCCCAAGTAAATGCAAAAAACAAATACAGTTGACACTGAGCAACGGCATTTCCACAATATTTTCAAATAAGTTAAAAAAGTATAGTAACTAAATTGTCCATAGTTTGTATTCACAGAATGATTCAGGATGAAAGGGATGTCAGAGCAGGGTCAGACATGGGGTCAGATCAGGCTGCTCAGGTATTTATCTAGTTTTGTCTTGAAAAACTCCAAGGATGGAGACTGAACAACATTTCTGGGAGAGGTGCTCCACTTCTAGACTGTCCTCAGGGTGACTTCCATCACTGTTATAGCCAGTCTGATCCTCTCTTATTCCACCTTACATGCTATGAAGAGCCCAAATCCATCTTCTCACAGGTGTTGGGGCGGGTTGTGGGTACTGCTCTGGGGCACCCTGAAGCCATCTCTCCAGGCTGAACAAGCCTTGGTGCCTCAGTGCCTCCTCAAGGGACCAGTGGTCCAGATCCCAGCCAGCTGTATTCACTCAAGTGTATCACTGCTGTTAGTGTTGGAACCCTAAAAGTGGACTCAGTATCCACATGTGCTTTCATGAGCACTGAGTAACATCCACAAACCTGTGAGGCACTAAACTTGGTAAATTCTGGTTTAATATAGATTTTGTAAACTTTTGAGTGGGTTAAATAACTGTGCCTGCTTTTTTGCATACCTAAAGAGTCAGATTGATCTACTTAATTCCATGCACCTCATTAACATCCCAAGTAAGATAAAACATTTCAAATTTATAGGTTTTGTGGGTTGTAAGCTGATGTATTAATGCTCCACTAAACAAGTATAAATTTTTATGTGAATTTCGTGCACAGTTGGTGTTGCCCTGGACAAGGGACAAGGACAGTTAATGTAAGTGGCATGGATGTCTACCAACATTAGGCAGCTGTTTTACAGAGATTAATATTTAATTGTTTACTGCACTGAATTTAGATTTATTGACAAATACCCACTTCTCATTATTGTGGCTGACTTAACATTAATTGAAGTAATAAAGTTGTTTGATTGAAGCAAAAAAAAAGTTTTTTTAAAACTCTGTTCAAGATTCTGATCTCATTAAACAAAGATAAATCTACCAATGGGATGAGATGTACACAAGTATAGTTAATAGATCCATTTGCTAAACCAAGTAATTTCAGGGTGCTTGACTTCCAGAATTCTACAACTAGAATTTCCTCTCAAGACAACTTCATCTCATTCAGAGTGATCATAATGTGAAAGCTGAAAAAAAGCAAGGACATTCAAGCTTTACTAACAATTATTTACAAATTCAGGATTTAGATATTCATAATCAAAATCATGAGTTTAGAATTAAGATATGAAGTTGTCAAATGTAGAAATGCCATATATAGGGAATTTAGGAGGCCATGTCTTCACTGCCCAAAATGTATGAATATTTGATGAGAAAGAGACCAATTACAGACAAAGCAGTATATGAAGAAAAAGGGCGCTTTGGATGGCTTACAGTAGGAACAACATTCACAGCCTTGTACATTTACATAGATGTTGCACATAAGGAATTAATAACTTGTTGTTAATGTCTGCTGGGGATAGAACATGGAGTAAGAAGCTTAAATTGAAGCCTTAAGTTTGATTATACATTAGTAAAACTTTTAACTGTAAAGACAGTTAAGCACTAAATTAAATTGAGGCTGTGAGATTTCCATCATTGGAGGTATTTACCAGGATTTGAAATAACTGTTAGGAACAGTTGAGGCAAGAGGATAAAAAAGATGGTCCCTTTTGGGAATATTCTTTCATATTTGCCATATAATGTAAGACTTCTTTTTCTTTGATGCATCTCAGAAAAGCAATTACACATTGCATGCTGTGAAATCTCTTCTGCTAGAAGAGAATCCCAGCCACCATCCTGAGACTCATTTTTCTAAATGCTGTAGAAATAGAAAAAAAAATGTGTCCCAAGGATTGCCACAAATAAAAATTGAAAATATGGAGGATACATATATTTGAGTACAGCATTAAAAGGGAGAAAGCTAATACAAAAAAAATGTTAGCGTTAAAAGCACAAGGTTATGTCTTACCTAACTTTGATGGCTTCAAAGGTTTTTATTAATAAGAGGGGAAGGTATTTCTGAATTCATGTACAAGCAGTCTGCCTCACTATTATTAGCAAGCTAATTTGCAGTCTTGTAAGTAATTTCATAAGAGAAGCCAAAGACTAAATAGGCTTGGGGAATTGCCCCTCAAGGATGTTCATATCTGAGAGGTGGGAATAGGGCTGGCACAAAAACATCTTTACTGCTGCTTGTGTCATATTTCTCTTAATTTAAATAAAGGATTTACAGGATTGTCATTGTTCAACCTTTCCAGAAGAAGGTTACATTACTGATGATTCTGAACCATCTTGGCCACTGGGCCGCTTTTTAAAGCTAACTTTAATGAGAAAATACACAGGAATGTTATGGACAATTAGGAAGTAATGAAAGCCATGTCATTGCAGCTGATGACAAAAGATACTGAAGGACATTGCTATATACTGAGTCTGGATATCAATCTGCTAGACTACTGCATTTTTCAGAGGTTGGATTTATTTTATGAAACAACTCCATTAATAATCCAAGAGAATGCATAAACACAACATTTGTTACAGAAGATGTTTCTATCACTGGTGAAAATACATAAAAAAGAATCTAGAGAAGAGAGAAATCAAGACAGGAACTACAATGAGATTCACTGAGAAAATATATAGTCCTAGAAATGCTTGTGTGGGGAAAGCATTCACTTCTCTCCACAGTGAAGGGCATCCCACTTTTCGAACAGGTGGGACAACCTCTTCTGTGTTATGTCAACAGTCACAGAAGTTAGACTTAAGATCAACCCAAAAGCACACTGATGGGAATCATTCCCTCCACTGATCTGCCAGCCAAGAGGCAGTTCACATGCAAGACACAGTGGCCCTAAAATGCATCTCTGGAACCATTCCAAGTCCCATATCTGTTTTCAGACTAAAGGGAATGTAAGGGTTAGTGAGTAGCATGAAGCAGGAGCATAACCCATCTATAAAGCAATATGGCTGACACTTGCCATGATTTTCTAAAATCTTTGAAGTTATGATTTTTTTACCTCAATTAAAGTTGTTTGTTTTTTGTTTTTTGTTTTTTTTTAAAGAATTATCCAAAGTATCAGAACAAACTCCTCTCAAATTTCATTGTTTTTCTCCAGGCATACTGGTAATGTCTGTCATCCACGCTTCATTACTGGCATGAGGGCCTGCAGCTTGTGGCTGCTCTGAAACAAAATGCTCAGAACAGAGAGTAAGACAGAGCTACAACCTCTCATTATGTCTGACACTCATCAGTGCACTTAACTGTAATCACGCTTCTAAAGAGTCACAATCTCCTGAAAAAGAAAATGGTTAACATCAGAATCAAGACTGCCATGCAATGCCAAGATGTACTGTCATGAATTATGCATTGTGTATCTCATTTGCCTCAGAAAGACGTTGTGTAAATCAAAGCTTTTCTGTGCATCCAGTACATAGATATGAAGCACTAACCAAGTATTATGCTACCAGATGGTTTAGGTTTGTTCTTTTAAAAAATTGCTCCAAATGTAAGTACACCACAGAAATATGAAAAGAATAATTCTATAGAAAAACTCAAATTTGTTCTCAATCTCTCTCCCCCCTTATCTTTTGATGGCATTTATCTCAAGTTTTGAAACTCTTGCTTTAAATGATCTAGAACTCTAGAAGTGTTTACACACAACTTTTCTTTTTTTTCAGAACTGAATTTAAGAGCCTAGAAAGCAGACTTAGCAGCAGGAAGAAAACACAACAGCATTTCAATAAAGAACTCCAAAAATTATCATACTCTGTTTCAATTGTAAATGAAGGACATTAAAACAAACCTGTTTAATAAAAACCAAATAGGAATGAATCCTTGAACACTAACTAAAATGGAGCAATAGCCCCTGCAGGGTGTTTCTCAAAGAGCTACTCAACTGAGCATGATGAGTGTGAACAGAAGATGACTGGTAGAAACAAGATTTCTTTTTCTATTCGGTAGATGCATGGGTTTCTTCTGCTTACCTCCTAATAACATCTACAGTTGACTGCCTACAGAGGGAGGATATTACAAGTCTGTTGTGTCAGATTTTTAAAAAACAAACTGTAGAGACCCCTGGGTATTAAAGATCAAGTCACAACAAAGGAGTTTTTTTAGGAACAAAATGTGTCTTGTGAAGATCAGCATAGCCACAGACCTGGAAGGACATGCTGCAGCAGGAAGACACATACTGTAATTCTTTCCATACAAGAATCAAGTTCCAAGACAAAACAAGTTTAGTCTTGGGCCTCACTACTGTCATTCAGAAGGTGGTTCCAAAATCTTCATGACCCTAACAGATAGAAATATTTTCATTCCAGACTGAATTTACTCAAAGTCAATATATGCATATTTATTTGCTCTTGGGCCAGTAATTCTCTTTACATTTCCTCCTTCTGTTCAGTGCCATCTCATATATTAGTAGAGACAGTGATTGTGCTCTTCTCCCAGGCCTCATTTGATTTTGGGGCAATATTTTTACTGTTGTTAACCACTCTGTCGATTCATTCAGGCTGGAAGGGACCCCTAGGATGTCCCTAGTTCCACCTTCTGCTCAGAGCAGGGTCAGCTCTGAAGTCAGACTAGGTTAATCTTCTCCTCTGGCTGTGTACTCTTCCATAAGAGCCCACCTCTGTCTTCTCAGTAAACCCACACAAGTACAAGGAGGCTGCTTTTAGGTTCCCCTGAAGCCCTTTATTCTCCAGGCAGAACAAACCTTTTCCAGAGTTAATTTTTTAATGATCCATCTGCCTTGAAATTATTTGTCTATTTTTGGTTTTGTCTTATGTCTTCATTTTGCCTTTGTTCTCTCTGCCTTACGGGCCATTTTAGTTTGGTTCCATGCTCTCCATTATTATCTTTACTGAAAATCAAGGCAAACAAGGATTTTCTTTAATTTCTGCCTAATACCCACTATATAGCAGTCCCACTATTTCATTCCTTTTAAATCTTATTTTATGCATACATTTGGAGAAATTGTGCTTCTCATTTTAATTCCTCTACAAACCTGACTTTTGGCACTTCTTACTTTAATCATTACTGAGCTCTAAAACACAGACTTAATTTCCTCCTTCCCTTTCTAATCCATCCCTCTTTTCATTGTCTGCTTAATCTTAATATCCTTCAAGACGGTTATTAATCTGATATCACCTACATGCTTCCTCCTCTTTTAATGAAAGCTAGCCCCTGATCAAAGCAAACCAAGCCGTATCAAACCAAAATGAAATTCAAGTAAACATAACAAAAATACCTGGACTTCAGCAAAGCCTTGGATAATGTCTTCCATGGCATTCTCCTGGAAAAGCTGGCAGCCCATGGCTTGGACAGGTTCTCTCTTCACTGTGTTAAAAGACAGCTCTATGGCCGGGCCCAGAGAGTGGTGGTGAATGGTGCTGCTTTCACTTGGTGTACGGTTACTGTCGGGGTTCTGCAGGGCTCAGTACTGGGCTCAGTCCCGTTTAATATCTTTACTGATCACCTGGATGAGGGGATTGAGCACACCCTCACCAAGTTTGCAGACAATACTTAACTGGGTGGGAGGGTTGATCAGCTGGAATGCAGGAAGCCTCTACAAAGAGATCTGGGCAGGCTGGATTGATAGGATGAGGCCAAAGGTCTCCATGCTGCCCAACCCCAACTCTCTCATCTCTCAGCCTGTCTTCATAGGAAGAGTGCTGCATCCATCTGATCATCTTTGTGGCCTTCCCATGGACTCTATCTAACAGGTCCGTGTCCTTTTTATGTTGGGAACCCCAGAGCTGGATGCAGCACTCCAGGCAGAGTCTAGTGAGAGCAGACTCAAGAGTGGAGGGGGAGAATTCCCTCCCTCACCCTGCTGGTCATGCTGCTTTTGATGCAGCCCAGGATGCAGTTGGCTCTGTGGGCTGCAAGCACACATTGAGGCTCATGTCGAGCTTTTCATCTACCAATAGACCCCATGTCCTCTCTGTGGTGCTGCTCTCAATCCACTTGCTGCCCAGCCTGTATCCATATTTGGGATTGCCCTGATCCAGCTGCAGGACCTTGCATTTGGCCTTGCTGAACTTCATGAGGCCCACTTCTCAAGCCTTTCAAGATCTCCCTGCCTGTCATGCATCTCTTCCCTCCAGCATGGCGACCACACCACATGGCTTGACATCATCCACAAACTTGCACTCAATCCTGCTGTCCATGTCCCCCCAAAAAATATTAAATAGTACTGGTCCCAGTAGGGACTCCTGAGGATGCCATTTATCACTGGTCTCCCCTTCGACACTGAGCCACTGAACACAACATTTTGAGTATGAGATCATCCAGCCAGTTCCTTATCCACTGACTGGTCTGCCCATCAACTCTATGTCTCTCCATTTTAGAGACAAGGATGTCGTGTGGGACAGTATGAAATGTATTGCACAAGTCCAGGTGTCAGTTGCTCTTCCCTCATTCACCAATACCCTAAACCTGTTATAGAAGGCCAGCACATTTTTCAGGCATGGTCTGCCCTTAGTGAAGTCATTCTGGCTGTCACCAGTCACTGCACTGTTTCTCATGTGCTTTAGCACAGTTTCCAGGAGCATCTGACCAATGATCTCACCAGGCACAGAGGTGAGACTGACGGTCCTGTAGCTCCCCAGGTCTTCCTTTTTCCCCTCTTAAAAATATTACAATTTGCTTTGACCGTTTCTTATTAAAAGACTTCTAGAAGTTTAGAAGGCAGTGATAGCTGGAGAAGAACAAAGAATTTTAGTTGATGTAATGCTGTTGATGTCTTCTGGATATTGGAATCTATTTTGAATCAGTTGTGTTTTCAGAAAAGGAAATGCTTTACAGACCAAAGTGGGATGCACACCAATCTGTGCATCCCACTTCAGTCTGTAAAGCATTTCCTTTCCTGAAAAAAGATTAGTAACACATTGTTATCCTTGGAACTGTATGAAATGTTTTTGTTGGAATAGATGACAGCAGGAACACAAAATACTTTAAGTGTGAATTGAGGTTGTAAACACAAGCATGAAGAAAGGTGGTTTTATTTAAAAAATGTGTGACAAGAAAAGCAGTAAAGACATAGAGACTACAGGTAAGCAGTTTCAAGCCTATATGGTATGGTGGTTTATTCCCTTTTGTCGTTCCTTGTATAGGATCAGAATTACTTATGATTTTTGTTTTTAGAAATTAAAGGCTATGTCTACTGGTAATAAGCCAGGCAAGAGCACATCATCAGCAGGAAGCAAGGCATTTAAAAAGATGAATAAAATTCATACCTCAGAGTGGGAACACAGCACAATGTTACAGGTCATCTATTTGTAAAATTGTGAGGTTCAGAGCCAAAGCCCTGAGAACCTTATTCAGATATCCTAGACTTGGAATGCTGTCTTTCATTATCTTCAAAGATCTAAGGTCTGAAAATCTGAGTAAGTCACATCATATACAACAAACTTTCTGGGGAAAATCTGTTTCATTATACAACTGGGCAATATTTAACAATACAGAGTTCATAAGTGTGAATACCAAAAAAACTAATACTAAAAGACAGTTTTACTGTATTTCAGCAGTAGTACCTCCTGTCGACCTGTGAAGCTACAAAGAGAAACTTTCCAGGTACTGTTTACTTTTAAGTCCATCTGATAAATAAATATGGACAATAACCAGATGCTAGCCTGTTACACTGAGTGTTTTTCCTCAGAGCTGTCCATGTTGCGATGCAGGCACTAGGGAGCCAAATGTGGATACAATACCTTGCAAGAAGTGTAAATGCAACAGTACAGAAAAGGTAAAGAAACAGGAGTTAAAGGTTAGGGTAGCAAAGATTATATCAGAGTCAGGGGAAAGGGCAAGAAACAGCATCTATAATTTACAGTATATTCATGCAGAAATCCGTAAAGTCTGTGAGTCTGTTACCCTAAACTGCAAAAACTATTAGCTAAATTCCCTCTTGACTACCTGATAGGTAACCTATTCAGAGGTCAGTCTGTGTAACAGCCTAGACTGATGAATGCAGGAAGGTTGCTTGTTTTCCATATATGAACTAATGTACAACATACATTATGTACAACAACATACTGGGACTTCAAAGGTTTTTAAACTTGGTATAGATAAAGCAGGGAATCCCAGAACTCAGATGCTCTGTTCAGAGTTCAGCCATCTTGTGCATAAGCACAGTAAAACTGTCTTTTAAGGAAAGGCAAATTTGCATTGGAAATCTCTGGCAATTCTTAGGCACGAAGGAGAAACTATAGAGTAGTCATTTAAAATGGTAGCCTAACCTTTTACTGCTGGGATCTCTTGAGTGCATTCTTCTGTTGCTTGCACACATTCTTCATGCACAGTTCTTTATAAAGAGGTCTAAGAGAAGGATATTCCCTAGCAGCTACATGCTGGTATCTTTTCCTCCTATTGATATTCCTCCAGTTGTCAAGTGGCTAGTCTTCATAAATAATTCTGAGCTACAGTAAGTGACTAGTAAAATCCTAGGTTCCTTCTCTTTTATTGTACTGAATAGGGATGCAAGCAGCACGTGCCCTTCCCTAAAAATAAGTGCCATCACCAGTATTACTAATTAGAGATACCATCACTGCCTCGGGAAAGACTGAATTTATTTTCCAAAGCTTATTTCTGTTTTGCTCTTTTTATGCTTGCTCTCTGTAATGTAAAGCCCACTCAGTGTGACTCCTGCTGACTTTTCTTTTAAATGAACCTCTAAATTTTCAGTAACAAAGAAGGGTGGGATAGATTATATAGACCACTCAGTCATATTGTTTAGTTTATAATCTGATAAAATGTATCACCACCCCTAAATGAGTCCTTCTGTTGTTAATAAAAATGGAAAACAAGTCTTTCAAGTCATCCAAATAGGCTTTGTGATATATTAAAGGAATGAAAACAATACAACTCAACTACAGAAACACAAAAATACTAGTCTAAAGATTGCTTCTGTAGCCTTCTCCCTTTGTGTATGGATTATTCCTTCTTGTCTGGTGTCACCTGGTAGCTCAGGAAGAGAGCCAAGGATGGAGCTTTGCCTTTGGCACAAGGCAGAGGACTCTTCACAGAAAAATACTTTTTGTCCAGTATCACTTCTTCACATATTTCCATGGTTCAGCATACTGTGCTCCTGGCACTCATCTTCCACCTGACAGACTTTTTAGGTAGCTTATACAGAACTCTGTTATTTGAATTAATACTGTATGGTAGCATGGGAAGTTTTGTCAGCCAGACAATAAATTAAACCTGACAGACCTTTTACTCTCATATAAATAATTGCTTAATACAGGCAGAGAACTTCTGATCCTGAGAACTTCCTTTAAAAGCATCACATAGTTATTGAGCAGACACATCCATAGTTTTATTTAAAAAAGGGCCCAAACTTTGTTGCTGAATTAATTATACTTCAGTCAGGCTAATTAGAAATTAGGAGAGGAGGGAGGGAGAGGGAAGAAGGAGGGAGTGAGGGGGTGTGCATTAGAGATGTCTTCAAGAAATTATTTCTAGAAGTCTAACATCTGAAAAATTGAGATGATAATTGAAATAATATCAGAGCTACTGTATACAGGACACAACTGGCACCTGCAATCCATTTAGCAAATGATTTTAGAAAAATATTTTATTATAATGGAATTGATAAAAATAAGGATATTAGAAGTCTTATTTTTCAGAGATAGGTAGGACAAAAAGATGGTGGTCTTGATAGACCTTTATATTGGAAAACATTGCAGTTTAGCCTCATTCAAAAATCAGTTGCCAGAACCAAGAAGCAATGGAATTTGCTGGGTAAATAATACTCTGCTCTTTTTTCTTAACATATTACTGAAACTTCTGTCTTAAATCTTGTTTCACAAAAAGCCTGAAGCAGACAGCAAACATGGACTATATTATTCTCAGAGTTGAATTCTGGCAATACTAGACACAGACAGAAGCAAAGACTTATGACAGAAAAACTAATGCAGAATTAAATATTGATACACCTGTTATTATCATGATTTATGAACGAGCTAGTGCTATGACAGAAAACATACAAGCTGTTTTTTGTGGTTTGACATCACAGTAAAGAATATAACAGATAAAAAAAATACAGCATGGGAGGCAGATAAGCAGAGATATGTCAGCCTTGCAGAAGAGAAACAAATAGTCTAGAGTAGTGACCCACTCTCCTTCCAGCAGGGAATAGTACTGCGATAGTACCACTCTACTTTTGCAACAAGAAATGCCCGCACATTATTAGATACAATTTTGGACTGCTGATAGAATTCAGATTTGTTATAGAGCTTTGGTTGTAGTGACAGGCTTGTCCACTGATTTATATTTCATTCAAAAAGCAGTTTGAGAGTAAAAAATCCACTTTTTACTATTTTAGAAAGTAAAAACTACATTTGAAATGTCAACAGTAGGTGGCTGACCTTTCCAATGAATAACTGAATTTTGGTAGGATAAGCTGTATTTTCAAATCACAATAAGCCTGCATGGTTTTCCTCTCTTCTGTCAGACTTGGCAATAGGAAGATCTTTTTCTTATGGTTACTTTTGAAGGGAAGGTCACAATTTTACAGATCTTGGTCTGGTAAGATCCTGACCACTTCCTCAGAGGTATAGATTGCCCTTTATATTCTCTGAAACCTCCAAGCAGCTTGCAAGATTGAGCCCATAAATGGCATTTGAAAGTGGGTTTTATTGTTCGTTTACATTCATTATATTTCTTTATGTCCTGCCGTTTGTGCGCAGCGCTCATCTCAAGCATGCATTTTCAAGGCAGAAGATTCTATCAGCAGCAGCAGATGTGAACGTAATGACAGGCTGAGAAATGATCTGCGGGCTGATTTTGGAAAGTACTTTATTTGGCTCAGAACAAATTTGGTTGTTTAGAAGACCTGCATCATAATCATATTCAATTTCAACTTATGGGAAAGGAAAGCAGGAAAAAAAAAAAAAACAACACCAAGAAAACCCCCCCAGAACAAAGTTTTTTCCTATAAACTGATTACATGGCTAAATTAAACTGTAATAGAAAATGTATTAAAAAAGGATATTCAGGAGAATGCTAGCAGAAAAGATAAAATGATCCAGAGTCAGTAGAGGTAAATCAAAATAAGTGAGGAAAACATAAGGGAAGACAAGGAACAGAAAATAAATCATAATAATCGAAACATATGGGATACTAAGCTAATTTGTAAAAGGAGATAGTGGGATAGAGGACAGGGGACAGCCATTCTGTGCATTATGTTCACTTCCCTCATAGGCCTTAGCAAGAGTCTTGATTTTCAGAGAGAGAAGAATACTGTCCATGACCCTCTTTCATGAGATACCAACAGTGAAAACATTTCCCAGAAGTCTTGAATAATTATAAAAGTTTTGCATCTTGTCCCACTGCAGAGTGTCATTTTCTCTCCCCCTCACCCTACAGCTCTTCATTTTTTCTCCTGTCTTAACCCTTTCTTGTACCTCCACCTCCAGCTAAAATTCATCTAACTGAGCCTTGTTCGGAGTTTCTGAAGCCTGGACACAATATGCATTTTCCAAAATTCCATCACTAGGGGATTCGTTTCTTGCCAAAGCTTTTAAAAATTAGAAAAACTGACAACTTAAAATAGTGAAAGAAATGTTAGGTTTAGGAACTAAAAAAGAGAGAACCTGAAATTTGGTAGGTAACAAAAATTCCTATCCCCTTGGCACTCAAATGCTTGTTAATCCCCTTAGAAATGACCCATATAAAAAAAAACCTGTTGTATTCTACTGTTTTAATTACTGCTTGTTAAAAAAGCAACACATGGCACTTCCTGGCCTCCGGAACTTCTTCAAGGTTCATAAATAGAAACACAGAAAACAATACTGCTCTTCTTTGTAAAGGCTGCAAATTAGTTTCTCCACGCATATGTATTTGCTATTACACAAGAACTAAGATAACTTAGAAGGTAACTTAGAGGACAAGAACCAACTGTTAAATCACAAAAAAATAATCGTGTACTTCACATAAAATTTGTTTGGTATTTTGTCTCAGGAATTGCTAATCATACAAAGCCCCAGAGCCTTTTCTTGTATTTTATGTTGCCTGAGAGTGGCACTTGCAGCTTCTGTCAGCCTCACCTCTCTGTCTGGATTGATACTCTGCCAGTGGCTGTCCCTCGTCCCTGCCCCTGTCCTACTGCACAGCTGCAGATCAGCAAACAACCTGAAATGACTTTGCCTGTGCTGTCCCAAGGCAGTGACTGTGATACCAAAGGACTGGGCCTAATCAAACCTGAAAATATTGCAGTGTTTTAGCAACTCCTTGGATTTAGTTCCACTAAGCCGGCATCCTTGGATACCCTTGTTACAATTCCCACATGCCACACAGCTACACAGACTTTTCACAGCTTAACTCCAAAATGAAGGAGATGAGAAAAAGCTCAAGCAAAAGTATTTTCAGGACATCTAATACTACGCTAAAAAGCTGAAAAGAGGCAAGGATGCAAATGCCCTCTCCACACGCTAGGAGAAAAGGCTAAGAGGAAAGAAAGAAAGAAAGAAATGGGACTCATTGAGAAGGAAGATGCTGAATCTTTCCACAGGAAAGGAAGTTACAGATGTTCAGGCTCCAATGGAGTTCATAAGTGGTGGAAAAGAGCTAAATGAAACCAGGCAGAAAGCAAAACTGGAATAATGTGAACATAAAAATGCCTGTAATTGCCCATATGAAAGGTCTGTGTAGCCTGAAATCCTGAGAAGGATGAGCAGCAGACACTGCAGGAAGGAGCAGAGGAAAAAGCACAGAAAATGCTAATTCCATGAGAGACATAATTAAATATTTAAGAATATGACTGAAAATGAGATTGTGCCTGGGTGACATTTGTTATTGGCCACTGCTGTATGGCTATTCTAAACATACTTTTAGCCTTGATGACATTCCAGGGCAATAAGAGCTACTGTTAATCTTGCACTTTTAAAAATGCAACCAGTTTTGTTTGCTTTAAGACTGTCTAAAACTGCTGATGCATTTTCCCTTATTGTTGCATTGTGGAAAATATTGGAAAGCTTTTTCTTCCTTCACTTTTTTTTAAAAATTATTATTATTGTAGTAGGAAAGGCACTGTAAATTGAGAAAAAATCTAGGTCTTTCAAAAGAATGTTTTGATAAGGTTAATAAGTCAGACAGTTTAGCAGATAAGAACTATGTTTTTTTCTAATGATGGATGTACTTTACTTTGGACTCACTGCACTCTGTCATTCACTGTTAATTTGTTACTGGGCTTACACAAAGATCAGAGATGAGATTATTATTATTATCATCATCATCCATTTGTACATTGTCTTCTCATAATTTTTTTATCTATCAGCAGGTAAATATGTTCCCTTTTCAGAAACAGCTCTGTTGGTTTCCTGTAATTACATGCCACACACAGTTAATTTCTCCTTCCGCCAGCTAAAATAATTGGGTCATAATGCTGGGAAAAAAAATAAATACTGTGTTTTAATCATAACTTCCTAGAGAAAGATAATTTTGGAAGGACTTCTGAATTGTTTCAGAATATATGGTCTCTGCAAAAATAGGTAGTTTTCATCAATTATCTCTGCATTTTTAGTTAGGCTTTCTTAGAAATACTGAAAGCTAGAAACACTCTCTTAGAGAGGAAATTTAAAAGGGAGAGTTTGGATGTCCAACATAACTCTAAAATGTTCAATCTTGAAATGTATAAAGTGCATTCAACAACTGGAGATAAGAAAAATGAAAAGCTTTTCTGATTTTCAGCTTTTTTGTTTAAAAGATCTTATCTCATTGTAAAAGCTGTAGCTGAAACAATATTATCATGTCACGCAATGATGTTTATCAATTTTTCTCTTTGAGAAAATTGTTGTAACAGCTGGAGATATGGTAAGTATGCAAAGTATTTAAATATCAACAAATTCTTTCATACGTGATTTATCATAGCTGTTGTTAGATACTGGCAAATATCTTTGGGCCAATCTTTCTTGAGAAGCTAAAGTGATAAATAATGACATATTAAAAAATGGCATGGGGGAAGGGTATAATTCCTGTTGCCAAATAAAAGCCCTTGCTAACAGAAAATATTATGGTAATCAAACAAAAGATGAAAGCACATCCAATATCTTAGAGAAAACTCTGAACTATTCCTTGCTAGGAAGAATGCAAAGCACTGTTGATTTGGGAATCTGCTGTGTTTCCTGGATTACATCCACCATAGAATTTCTACTTTCCATGAAATCTACAGAACTTGAATACAAATATTCATTTATTTGTGTAGGTAATTCTGCTTCCTGCAGTAGCAAATCAAATATCTTTATTCAACCTTTAGCTCAGAATTCCTAGATATCATTAGTCATTTTTTGCTGACTGATATCTAACCAGGAATTTTGTGATTGACTCTATGGGCTGAAAAAATATGCCACATATATTTAAAGACACAACATTGGGAATATGAATAAATGAATTATTGACAAGTATTCATGAGCACTTACTAATTGTAAGTAGGCATACTTTTTATCTACTCTGGACACAAAAGTATACAGGTCTCGATATTTAGTTTGATAATACATTTAAGAAATCTAGCTTCTATTTCGCATAATTCTTTAGACCAAAATTACTTATCTGATTTTTAAAATAAAATTTAGACTTTAAAATGTATGTGGATGTTCAAAACTAATCCACTCAAGAGGAAATTTTAATTAGATTCATCCTATTCTCGTTTAAATTAATCCATGCAGCTTATTTAAAACTCTACAGGAGGAAATAAATAAACACACACTAAATTTTACATGATAAAATTTCTTGCTATAATCCAGGAAAAGCAAAGCAAAACAAAAGAAACCAACCAACCAACCAAACAAAAAATCATCAAGAAACTTACTCATAAAATTAAGCAGAAAAACATCTCAGTTATAACTGTCTCTTTGTACAATAAAAGTAGAAGTTATCCAGAACTCAAGCCTGTTTGAAGAGCAGAAATGGGATAGCCATGCAAACCAGGAACTGGTGGTGATGAATCCATGTGGATGGTATCCCTTATGCTCATGGGAGGCATTATAATGACTGCTTCTAATTTAATAGTCCAAAGAACAAGGATTGAATATTGTTGGATATATGTGGATGCAATTCCATGTGCATTCACTGCTGCTGGCCTTTGTGAGCTCACACTTCTGCTTCTGGCATGGATTAAATAATTCCATTTGTTTAATGCCACATATTCCAATGAACAAAACATTTTACCCAGTTCTACATATTAATTTTACCCAAACTGATTAATGAACTGATAATGATACAATCATTCTAGGTAACTGAGCATTCAGAAAAAAAATCACTTTTTAGTTTTCTCAGCTACAATCAAGATAAACAGAGCCAGGCTAAGGTATATTTATAAACAAACTTACACAAGATAAACAGAATCAGTCTAAAGTAAATTGCAAACAACTCAGAACCATTAAGTTCAGCAAGTTGGGTTTTCTTTTACACAGGCTCAGCACTGCCTTAATCTCTACCTCATTTTGGTATGATAAGAAAATGAAAGTTAAGCAAGAAATGAATAGAAATCCAGGAAAATATATTATTTTGTTACTGCTCATTAGATGTAAAGAAGAAACACCAGTTTGTTTCTTTAGCGATAGCACCACAAATTACAACTGGAGATTCTCAGCTGCAGAAAACTATTTCAAATATATATTAATGCCAATTGACTTTGCTGGGAAAATTACCTGTTTCACCCTTTTAAATATCTAAACTTTTAAGTTCTAAAAAACCAGCCAACCAACCAATCAACCAACAAACCTCCCAAAAAACTCCAACAAGAACAACAAAAAGAAAAAGGAAAAAAAGCACAATGATGTATTCATTTCTCATTAGAAGGAACGTTTTAGGTTTCCACATGCTAGTTTTAAAGTAATTTTATAATTTGGGATTAGTTTTTATAAATAATTGAAGTTTTTTCTTTAGAAAATCCCTGTTGTTTTTTAAAACCCTCTGTTTGGCAGAAGGCACAGATAACAATGTTCTGAAATGTTCATATAGCTGTTCACCTTTACTGTACATATGACTACTGAAAACTTTCACAGAATCACAGAATGGGTCAGGTTGGAAGGGATCACAGTGTGTCATCTGGTTCAACCTCCCTGCTCAAGCAGGCTCATCCCAGAGCACATGGTACAGGATTGTGTCCAGATGGTTCTTGAATATCTCCAGCGAGGGAGACACCACAACCTCTCTGGGCAATCCGCTCCAGTACCTGCACAGCAAAGAAGACCTTCCTGTTAAGAACTTTCTGTTCAATTATGATACTTGACTTACTATACTTGACTACTTATAACTTTCATTACTCTAGAACCTGTAGATCAAGACCACATCTAACTACAAAACATAAACATATGATAAATGACAATTTAGAGTTATTATTTTTTTCTTTTCCTGAGGCTGGAGAACTCTGAGGCTGGAGAGCTTATTTTGATTCAGATATTAACTCAAGATACTGGGCATATTTTCTGTTGTAGTCACTTTCAACATACCATATAAGCCAATATTGTTTAAAAAACACCAGCATTTCTTCTAGGCACTCTCAGATAGTTTGGAATTTGGCTTTCATTCAAAGTCTGGAGAGATGGCGGTCCCAGGCTATGCTTGCTAGCTATGTTAACTTAGGTCTTGAACTTGCCCTCATCCACCCCAACCCTTGCAGCGCTGCAGGTTGCTTTGGACTGTGGCTCTAGTCTGACAAATCAGCTGAATCCTGCAGCAGGGAAGCTCTGGCATGGAAGGAGGCTGACAAAGATGTATTTCACTAGACAGATAATGAGATATCTCTTTTCATCCATGACCATCTGCCCTTTCCTCAGAAACTCATACCATTTCTTCATAATGAAGATGTCCTCTGGTTTGACAGTTTCTTGAGAAAATGGTTTCTTGATATCCCAAAAACCTAAAGAGAAATACAAACTGAAATGTAAAGAACAGAGAGACCTAATGAAGTTGAAGGCTCAAAGAGGCTTGCTTTTTTTTTTCTCAGTAGTGCCACCCTGAGTTAAAAGGATTATCAGTGCTACAGGAACTGTGTGATTTTGAATAGCATAATTACCAGTACACTGGGGTGATCAGTGGGTAATAACGCAACATCTCATCCTTCACATTCAGAAATTTTCTGGAGGTCTAAAAAGAGGAAGGGAGCGTGATACGCATGTGACAAACTTGCATTCTTTTATTTAAGCATGAGGATTCTGTCTCCTACAATCTAAAGAGATAACAATGTGCTATTCTGCCCCTAAATCCCTGCATGCGTGATGAATGGTTGTGCAGTGTAGTATACAGATTTTTGGGGGTTTTCATTAAGTTAATACTGACTTCAGCAACCTGTATTGCCACAGCTGGAAGACCATATGTTTCTCTGTCCTGCTTTGACTATGTGTAGTACTGCTGATCATTACAATCCACCCCAGGAAAAGTTCTTTGCATTTTCTTGTATTTAAAGTTATAATTTTGCGCATCTAAATTGCACTTTATATTTTTAAATATCTTTACAAAAGTCAATGATATAATTTAAATGGTGGCAGTGGTGGTATTTTGCCTAGGACCAGATCAAAGAATTCACTGCTGAAAAGTTGTGTGAATTCATTAAACAAGTCTGTGGAAGCAGATATCTCTAACATACCAAAATAAGATATAGTCATTCTCTAATCTCTAATCTCAAATTGCCTCCAGTATTATCCTTCCTATATCCATGGAGACCAGTTGAGGGTCACAGATAGTAGTCCCCATGCCACATACTGTAGCTAAACGTAAAATATTTTTTTTTATATTTCTGAGGAATTATTCTTTCTAAGAACAATTTATTAATGACTGATCACTCCCAGCTGAAAGAAACTGATAAAAAGTATTTCAAATTATCTCAAAGGCAGAAAAACACTCTGAAAGTATCCAAAGAAGAACATCTTTCTTCTACACTTATTGTCTACCCCTTGAGACAATCAACAAGTCTTAAAGTGTGAATTGTAGGGCATTACTTATAACTATATAATGCTTTCATTAGAGGTAGAAGATGCTTTTTTCACAGAAAAGTTTAAAAGTTAACCAAAAAACAGTATTACAGCAGGACCACTAGGAGCAATGACAGTTAAACTTGCTTACACTTTGCTATTCTAAGCCTTCATTTTTATAGCGATTGAATATTTGCCCTCTCTGGATTTTATTATTCAAACGATGCCTTGCCCAAGTGTAGTCACACACATGTATAGTGGTGGCAATATTTCCCTTTCGTTTAAACTGGTTAGGAGCAGAGATTGACGTCCAGATCTGCCTTTGGGATATGACCAGTTATGGAGAAGTGATTTAAAACTCAGCTTTCATGACACACATCTTTGGTCTGAATATGAGTTGGAGGAAGCACATAAAGATTGCTTGAAGCAAAGTAGCAATGTTAAAAGATTCAATATTCATCCTTGAAAGGACATTGTAATAGTACAGTGTAGACAAATACTTTTACAAAACCAAGCCAAGAACGAATGCTGGCAGAAATGTAAAAGTTTTTAGCATTTCAGGTTTTATGAATCCTTTTTAGTGTGCAACATCAGTCACAGAATAACCAGATAATCCCCACTTGCAGTCATATGTCACTGTGCAAATGGACATGCTGCTTGGCCAGCCAGGTGACTCCTATAGTAGATGTGGTGGCATGGTAATACAGGAAAATTACTTCTTTAGGATGCTGGAAACCTAGCTGTTCCATAGATACGGGCACACAGAATGAACACACACTTCAAGTATGTACGGCAAAGTAACTATGTACTCTTCCTAGAAACATCCAAATGTGAAATGGAAAACATCCACTAAATAGTCTCTCTTCTCAGAATTAGAAAGACTGATCCACCCAGATATTTTAAGGGTTTTAGTGTTTAAAGGTATGCAAATTTTACTACTTCTAGGGGAAAAAAAAGATTCCCATTTGTTGCCTTTCTTTTCACAGTCCTTCAATGTTTTTAATTCTGTAGTTAGAGTTCTCACGCACTTTCTGTAAACATAAGCCATGTTATTGTAAACCAGCCGAGATGTTTTCATTCCTTCTCCTAAGGTGGAGAAGTTTGATTGATTTCTCCTTTGACCTATGTGGTTGAGGGGTGGTAATGTCACCCTCCAACCCATGAAGTTTTCTAAAAGTGTATAAAATAAAGAAACGGCCCTCCGGGGTCAGAGCTGCAGATCATTTCTCTCCTTCGCCTAGCTGGCGTCTGTGTGTTCCTTCGTGTCCGCGTGCAACACCCATTTAAACAGAAGAACAATTATGTTTACAAGAAAATGCCTATCTTTTATCTTTGTTTCTTTCCCTATTATTTCATTGAACCTTGTTACAATAACTGCATAAATAACTCTAATCAATACAAGTAACGTAGCAGGAGGTGGTCATACTCAGACCACATTTATAAGGGCCTGTTATTGTCATTACTCATGTTCCATTGTGCAAAAAGCCCAACATTGCATTATTCTTTCCTTTGCTTTTTCCTGATGTGCTCATGGAAATGTAGCTGTCCCCTGTGATGACAGTAAGCCTTGTTCTTTCAGGTGTTACTGCCTTCCAGCTGACAGCGAGCATGCTGGTTTGTTTTCCTTGGTTATATTAACTGTTTCTCTCACCAGGATGGCTTTCATCTTGTTTTTGTTCATGTTTGAATACCCTTTAGTTTCCTATTCCTCTTTTTTGACTAATGCTGACAATTCCACCCTACTGTGATAAGCAATTTCACTGATAAACAGTTGATTCTCCCTTCCAGATGATCTATAAAAGCATGAGACACTACTGGAAAGGTATTTCTGCAATGCATTGCTGGTATTTTTATGTTTCTTGCATAACTTCCCTTGTTTAGGCATTTCTGCAGAAAGTGGACTATTTCCACATGATTGTGAATTTGGTAAGTATTTTTTCAGGTAAGATATAGAGTAGTCTAATTTTGTTTATTCTAATATGTGATATGAGTATTGGATATTTGCCTAAATCATCAAACTACTTAAAAGATTCGACCTTAACCGGCTGTCAATTGGTCAGTTTTAAGACTCTATCCTTCCCCTGTTTTTTTGCTTGCTTACAGGACTACTGAAGGTAAAACAAGGTTGTCCCACATCACTTGAAGATCATCTGGAAATGACATTCTCTGGATGATCTCAGCTACTGTATGAGAAGGCGAATGGTTCTTAAGAGTGGAGACTCAGCACAATTGTAGTATTTATCTGGAAATTCGAATTTTTAAAGCAAACTGCATTCTTAAATAATTGATGCAATGTATCTATATGGAACCAGGCAATAGCATTTGGGTTTATTAAGATTTTCTATTTATATTTTAGCTTATTACCATTTACAACATACTATGGGAGTTGGTTAAAAGATGGCAATCCAATAAACTGTGGTCATGAGGTCTGCCTACAAAGAAAAAGTTCAATTTTTAGCTCAATTGATAGAAAGGCATGCCAGAGAAAAAAATTATGTCCACATGCCATCAGTGCTCCTAAAAATCGGATTTGATTCTAACATTTTCTACTGAAAATACTGTCTTGTTAAGGGAAGTGGGATAAAATGTAGAAGACTTTTACTTGCTGCTTTGACTTTTACTGATAATTCAGTTTCCATATTCAATAAATGCCATAAATAGTTTCCAAAAATCAGTGCTCTATTTCTTTGTTTTACGCTCTTCATTTGGTTTATTTTCTTGGAACATATTTTAAAACAGCCTGAACAACATTTTAAATTAGTATATTTTCTCCCTGTAATTATTAGTAATTAATCAATTATTAACATTGCTTCTTGTCATGAAAGTTTGCTTACTTTAAGTAAAGAAAAAAAAAAGCAACATTCACGCAGCCCAATTCCAAAAGTCAATATCGCTTTTAAGTCCTGCAGAACCTTATGCAACTCTACAAAACACATGTTGAACAGAAATTAACAGGAGAAAGTACTACACCTCAAAGCACTGTGCACTCTGAGTCAAAATGCTGGGGCTCTTACCAGAATGAAGGTAATCCTGTGCAAGTCAGTTTTACCTAAGTGTGCACTGCTCCTCTTAATTGCACATTTCATGGCTATATTTAACAAAAAATACACTTAATAGGTATGCATGGAAGCGTTTCTTTCAATACCATCAGTTGCCTGACATAAATACACATTTATGGTGATTCACATTCTGAAAGATAAATGAAGTTAAATATCAAATTAAAAACCTCAGCAAATCCCGTCTTTTTTCTTTTTCTTTTTTCTTTCATTGAATTGTAATGGTTCTAATAAGAAAATTAAAGGAAAGCATTTATTAAAGTAAAAATATTTCCATGGCATAGGATGAACTGGAAAGCTGAACTGTTACTTTGGTTTTGAATACCCAGGATATCATCAAAGTCACTAGAATTAAGAAAATCTGTGGTAATGATTTTGCTGAATGTTGAAAAAAGCTTTATACCTAAAAATATAATTAAAAGACTTTTTTTTTCTGAAAAACAGCAGTTTTAATTAGCCAGTTCATTTTTCCA
Source organism: Oriolus oriolus (assembly GCA_013400235.1). Taxonomy (NCBI): domain Eukaryota; kingdom Metazoa; phylum Chordata; class Aves; order Passeriformes; family Corvidae; genus Oriolus; species Oriolus oriolus. The sequence goes on from VXBT01002043.1 coordinate 88,066, forward strand.
ATTCTACTGCAGTGAATACTATGCATAGCTCCAATGGAGCTGAACTGCTCTAAAATATGACTAGGAAGTCAGGATTCACACAAGGAGTGCTTAGTAAGGACTAAATGGAAACTCATTGGAAAACAGCAAGAATATCACAATTTGGCCAATATTTGCTTATCCTATACTTTCAAGTGGGCAAAAATCGGTACGGATGAAGTTGCAGCAAGCTTTATAAATAATGAACATAAAATCTACTCAACTCTCATCCTGATGCAGAAAACTCTTATTAAAGTGTCAAGAGGTACTGCGAATGAAAAGAGTAGACCACCAGCAGAATATACACTTGTCTGCAAAGCCCTATTGCAGACAGCAGAAGCAGTTATCTAATTATCCTGCCATTACCTGATCTTCTAATTTACAATACAAGCAAAACACTTCCTAGTTACTGAGGAACTGCATTGATACAATGGTACATCAATACTCTTTGCAGGACAAAGATCTATTAAGAAATAGAAAACCTAACAACATGCAAGTTATGCATAGAGATTTGAAAGTGTAAAATAGATATACACTTCTAGCAATATATTACAGCTTTCCTTTTTATTTTCCCGTACAAAAATTGTCTACAATATTGCCACTTCTCCCTCACCTATTGCATGGTGCTTTGGTTGCTCAAATGTCTCCCTGTCCTTCATATTAGGATTAATAAGATTCAACTGTAGCAGCTATACCTTCAGGAATTGGTTATTTATTCAGAAGAAAAGTGCCTTTTTTTTAAAAAAAGAGAACTGTTAGAATCTAGGAGAATAAATAATTCAAGACTGTTCTCTTCCTTTTTGTTTTAATACTCAGGTGTACAAGTCTCATCCATAAGAAATTCCACATGGTTCTTCAATCAACTTCAGATTCACACTGTGATATTTAACCCTTTCATTTTTATTCTGTGAGGTAAACCAGGGAGATTCTGGGAGTCAAATAGAAGAAACATTTCTAAGACTGCTAACCTACTTGAGCAGGAAGAAAGGAGGCATTGTCACTGAGGAGAGAAACTTGAAAGTCTAAGAATAATAAAGAAGCAAACATGAGCCAAAAGGTTTTTGATGATGTTACTAGAAAGTAAATTTTTAATATTTATTTTATGCATTTTATGCAAATCTCAAAACCATAATTTTCTGTAGCGTGGTTTGAAAAACTTAAAAATGTGGGTTTTTTCTCTATTAAATTATGCAGAAAGAGAAGGAAAGATTTTCAGTATTTTTAGCCTAACAAGACAGTCATTTTCAGCTGCAGGGATTCTGCAACAATAACAAATCAATGCACAAGAACTTAATCTTTGGTCTTGAGGTTATGGTGAATACACTGAGGAATAGATAATAATAAGTATTAAGGAAAGCCCTTTGGAACATTCAGTTGTAATATATCTGTACATTGCAACACCTCCCTGAGAAGCACAGTGTCACATATAATTATACAGTGCCCGGAGATAACACAAAAGACCATCTGTAAGCTTTGAACAGATGTAGCCTTTGAATACTTGAGCTTATCGTGGTCTTAACATTTTCAAACCTCAAAACAAGTACAGATTCAAAAACAATACTGGAGTAGGAACAAATTTAAAACTGGGATATTCAAATTCCTGTGAAGTTGATATTCTGTCCACTGTTATTTAAAAGCACATATCTGCTCAATACTTTGTGTTTTAATGGAAAAGGGTTTTTGCATACATAATTAAACACCTGCCAATTGTTAAATTTTTTTTCAAATGAATCTCCCTACAAACATACAGTAAAGACAGAATAGAACAGACTAGAATAGACTATTGCAATTGGAATTAACCTAGAACAATCATCTGGTCCAACTGCCTGACCACGTCAGGGCTGACCAAGTTGTCAAGTCCAAATACTTCTTAAACCCTGACAGTCATGAGGCATCAACCACCTCTCCAAGAAGCCTGTTCCAGTGTTTAACCACCCTCTTGGTAAAAAAAATGCTTTCTAATGTATACTCTAAACCTCTTTTCGTGCATTTATGAATTCCATTCCATCCTGTCACTGAACAGCAGCGAGAAGAGATCAGGACTTTCCTTTCCATTTCTCCTCCTCAGGAGGTGTAGAGTCTCCCTCAGCCTTCTCTCCAAACTAGACAAGCCCAAAATCCTCAGCTGCTCCTCACAGGACATTCTTTCTAGCTCTTTCATCAGCTCTGTTGCCCTCCTCTGGAACACTGAAGGACCTTCACATTCTTCTTTAAGGGTGGGGCCCCAAACTGCTCACAGTACTCCAGGTGAGGCCACACCAACAGTGAGTACAGTGGGATGATCACCTCTTGCGATGTGCTCAATGTGATGTGCTCGCTGCACCCCAGGATGCGATTTGCCCTCTGGGCTGCCAGGGCACACACTGCTGACTCACACTGAGCTGCTGCTGACCAGCACCCACAGGACCCTTCCTGCAGGGCTGCTCTCCAGCCTCTCCCCATTTATACTCTTCCCCATCTTACTCCACCCTAGGTGGAGAATACTGCTGTCTTGCAGTGATTTATGATGCCAGTCTATTCCATAATTCTCTGCTTTATGCCCCAAAAATGCCTGCTGCATCTTTAAGGCCCAGGACCGGGTGTGTGTGGGGCCGGGGAGATGGGAGCTTTGGGCTCTTTGGCGGGCATTTTCAAAGCCTCATGGCCGAGGTGTCCTGTGGAGCTGTGCAGTTCGGTTTTGCTTGGCTAGCTTGGTTTTCTCAGCCCAGGCAGAAAGCTTTTCTCTCCACTGGCTGGGATAAGCTGCAGCAGCAATCTTTCAGCTGTGTCGAGATGAACTGAACAGCTGCTAGTCCGAGACCAGAGAAGAGGGACGGGTGGGAGTGGGGCCACCCCTTTCCAGCCCCAAGCCTTGGGGAGCCGAGCCAGGGAGAGAAAGCACACCAAGAGGCTCCATCCCAGCTGTTTCGCCTGCCACGAGTGCCGTGGAGAGGAGGTAGATGCCAGAGAGTCACCAGGGTTTTGTCAGCTGCTGGAACTCCTCCATGGAAGCTCCATTTCCCTCAGTGTGAAAGCCAGTGCCATCTCGCACCACATATCAGGAAGGGGTATTTCTTTAACCTTTGCCCCATTCTCTGGGCATTTTTGGGGCTTTGTTCCTGTGTCTGTGTGGGGCAGGGTGGTGAGTTCTACAATCATTCTGTTGTTAATAAACCATTAGGAGTTTTTTCCACTTTCGTTAGCATTCATTTTCTATTGGGGGAAGGGGATCACCGAAACCCTTTAGAGGAGACTGTTCATTGCATAATGTGTCTTCTCTCAAATTTGTCTCAAAACTGAGACAATGGCATTTGAAATTGTCAAATTTCATCCCATTAATCACAGCCCAAAGCATCAGTCTATCGATATCCCTCTGCGAGTCCTCCTGTCCCTCAAGAGAGTCAACAGCACTGCCCAGTTTGGGATCATCAGCAAACTTGTTAATGGTGTTTTCAGCTCCTGCATCCCGATCACTGATAAACAGATTGAACAGGACTGGCCCTGGAGCTGAACCATGAGAAACATCTCTGGTTTCCGGTCATCTCTGGTGACCGGTCACCTGACAGATGTAGCTTCATTCACCACAGCCCTCTGAGCTCTGCCCTTCAGCCAGTTCTTCACCCAGTGCACCGTGAACCCACACATCCCACAGCTTGACAACTTGTTCAGAAGGATGCTGTGAGGGTCAGTATCAAAAGCCTTACTAAAATCCAGGAAAACTACATCCACCACTTTCCATCCACTAGGGGAGCGACCTTATCCTAAAAGGATATCAAATTAGCAAAACTTCCATTAGTATCCAGTATGATCTTCTCCAATATTTTTCAGGGAGCTGCAGTTAGACTAACAGATCTGCAGTTCCTTGGGCCTTCCCTCACACCATTTTTGTAGATTGGAATAACACTGGTTAGCAGAGTAATTTTATTTCATTCAGGTAGCAGGAAATGTTGAAAAAGTCAGTGTGGGATGGGGTTTGTTTTAGGGGTCAGAGGGCAGGGAAAGGAAAAGGAGATGTGATGAAGAAGGCTACAGGAAATCAGAAAGAAAGACTGAAAGAGGAAGGCAGAAAGAAGATAAAATCCCATCAAACCATACTAATCATGCAGTTTAAAGGTAGATCTTCACACACCTTGAACTAGCTTTAAGAGTGGTTATAAACTCTTGGTCCCAAAGGTATCTTATACCTAACTGGAGCTGGAGTTTGACTAAATAGGACTATCAAAAGCATAGATTTAATGATCCTGTACTTACACCTAGCTAAGGAACTGAGAGCATTCTAGAGTGCTGCCAGCTTGGGGTGCTTTGTGAGCAATAAAATTATAACCAAGCTATTAATAAAAACTGATTCTCATTTCTTCCATTCAATAATCACTTGCTACAAACAGCAAATACCTAGGTGGAAAGTAAAATGCAAATTTCTCACATGCCCATAAATGTCCCAAACCAAAAGTCTATGAAAGACAAAAGCCAAGGTTAGAAGTTACTTTGTAAAAAGGAGATAACAGACTTATGTGTGAACAAAGTTATCACTACAGACTAATGGAAACTATAGAAAAACACTATTTCAAAGACAAAACTTAAAAGTTTCTGTTCCTTTATAGGTTCCTTATCTTAGAGTACTGAAGAGAAAAAAAGAAAGGAAATTCAGTTACAATACATTTGCACAGACATAAGAGCAAAGTAAACTTTTTCGAATAAGAGAAGTTTGTTCACATGGAATGAGATATTAAAAATACTAGGTTAACTTGTAAAGCTGTGCACTGAAAACAAATCACTTTTTATAAGGTGGGAATAATTATAGGTTTTACAGTGTACATGAAGTTTCTGAAGACAACTGACCTTTTTCACTTTCAAATAAATCCCATTTTCATAAATGCAGGCATAATTCTAAGGTGCTGTTTGCTTGGTAAACCTTCCATTTATCTCCAGATAGCCAAATATTCACCCACAGTTTATCTGTTCCTATATCAAAAACGGGTCCTGGTATCTTTTGTCTGGTGCTCTTCTTTCCCTTGTGAATGGTGAGGCAGTTTAGAAAAGGCCTGCTTGGGAAGTGAGGGGCCTTATATATACCCAACAAAATACAAATGGAACAACAGAGTCTCTTCAGTCAATCTTTTAGAGGTTTGGTGGTGGTTTTATTTATTTATTTAGATCACCTACAAGTAATAACCAGTGTCCACGTTTAGCATCAACAATGGGGAAATATCAACTCCTTGACATTGAATAGTCTGACACTCCTTATAAAAAACAAAAATCTGGATTCTGAGTTGACCTTGGCCTTCTGAGTTCACCTTGGCCATCTTAGAGAGTAGAATTTTCAGTCCTGTTTTTTTAAGTTTTAATTTTCTCACCCAAAATCTTACTAGATTCTTGTCTGCACAATGAAAAGTTGTGCACACACAGTAAAAACATTGGAAGAGAAGTATACCTAGGAAGTACCAAAATGAATCTTACTTCTAGATACCATTACAGATGGAAAGCAGATACACTTTTGGACACAAAAATTCAGGCATTAAAAACTTTGCATGCAATTTAGGTGTGGGAAATTTAATTGGCCAATAAAGTGCAAGCAGAAAATCAGTGAATTTCAGAGAGCACATGTGGGTTTGGACAGCTGACTAGTTCCCAAAGTTTATGGCTGCTTTAACTAGGAGCTTGACTGAGTTGTCTAATTTTCTGCTGATGTCAACCCCCAAGAGGTTGATATGGATGACAAAAGTTTAACACTTCAGTCTTTTAAGATTTTCAACAAATCTGAGGAGAAATAAAATCTTAATTTCTAAGAATGTGCATGTGTACTGGGGGGGCGTTAAATTTGTGATTTTTTAAAAACTAATTCATATTTGATGGAACAAAAAGTTTACTACTGTTTTTCCTGAGCGTTACTTCATTGTTATCACTAGCACAAGTGCATTGTTTAAGTTATCTGTAGTCAAAATACTACCAAAACTTTTTATGTATTAATATGGGAAATTCATTACAGATCATCTTAATACTTAGATATTAGGGAACACCACAAATAAATAAATTTGCCTTAGAACACAAATATAAGTTTAAACAAAATTGTAATATTTCTGTAGTCTATTAACAAAGTCAGTGCATAACTGTGAGTGATCTTTGTTTTCTTTCAAGTGATTTCATTGTTCAGATTACGTACATTTGATAGACACAGTGAAAAAATGTAACATAAAGACATATTAAAATAGCGCATTTTGTGCATACGCAAAGAGTCCAATCCTTATTCTATTAAAAAAATAGAGGAGTACTAATTAAGTAAAAAAACTCTCAGTATGTGCTAGGCACCTAATAATTTGTGTCTTTTATCATTTTTTCTGTGGTTTTAGATGTTTGTTCGTTTCACGAATACCAAGCAGTTATAATTTCCTTCTAGCCATGTGTGAAAACCCGACTCAGGATAAAGTATGCCTGAGAGAAATGTATTCTTTTCCTTTTTAACTACTATTGTTATTATTTTAACTTTATATGGATGACATTCTAGGGGAAGAAAGAAGTGAACGAGTGAAACTCTGGCACATTTCTTACACCGGAAAGCTTATAATGTCAAATTGACTGCATTTTCTTAGATTCCATCTTACTGTATAAGCTAACCAAAATTTGCAGATAGTTCTAAGTTGTAATTTGAAATTTGAAAGAATGTTTACATAGTAATATATGCCATGTTGATTTGATCCTTAAGTTTCTATTTTTTGGAAAATTATTTTTTCAAGATACAACTCTAGGACACTGTGAATTATGATAGAAGTATCAAATTCCATTGCATATGTGTTCATCACTGAGTTCTTAATAACATTTGCTAATTATTACTGTTCTCTAATCTCTACCTACCTTGGCGGCCCAGCTATACTAAAACAACAGAATCTCACCAGAAATTGCCACCTTCCCCACAGTCAGAACATGTACATTGCAGTCCTGGCTGATTAAAAATCGGACTGCTAACTCTTGCCAACAGAATATATTTTACATTTTTAAAAAAAGGAGTTCCTGAAAAGGTGCCACATAAACATGTTCTTGAACTTCCATTCCACTAATAAAACAGTGCCCTACTAATTCAGACAGAAAAGTAAAAGGCCAGAAAGATTCAAAAGTCATAAAAATGTATTAATTGCCAGAGCATTAGGCCATCTGTCGTGAAGCAAGAGTCTTTGTCCTCTGCGGTGGACTCAGCTATATCAATAGTGTAACTGCTGTTCAATAGCTGTGTGTTAGTTTAGCTCCTCCTGGAGCAGACATTTAATTGAAACTCAGACTGGCAGAGTACATGGCTCCCTGTTGTTAATTGGTCTTTAGAGACTGTTAAGAAGTATGCCAATTATCTCTAGCTCCAGTCCCAAAACAACAAAAAAAATTTTAAAAGAAGAAAATAATAAGGTCACCTTGTCTTTTTATTAACAAGCACCAATAAAAAAATTGTCAGTTCTTTAAATAAACGTAAGCCTATGTGGCATTTTCTTTAGACACAGACTTGAATAGAAGTATGGCACAGCAGTTTTTCATGTACCACTAAGGCAGGTGGCCCAGAGATTGTCTGATCAAAACTGAAAGTCTTTTTTTTCTCTCTTCAGTGAAAAATACTCTTTCTAGGATCAGGTTAAGAGCCTCAATTCAAGGTGTGTAAAAATAATGCAGTATAAAATGTCAAGATGCCTGAAGAAGATGGATGGGAGAAATAAAGCAACAAGTGATCTGTGAGAGAGTCCTCACAGCCTTCAGAGAAGATGACTTTAAGAGCTAATTAGAAACATTTTTCAGAACAAGCAGCCAGCTGTATCTTCTGCCACAAATTATTTAAACTTGAAAAGAGGAAATGAAAATGTTCAGCAATCGCTCCAAAACACAAGACAAAACAATAGAAAAACTCTGTAATGTGCAGTAATATATTTTACCTTTTAAAACACCACTTAGGAACCAAAAACAACTGTTCAGTAAACACTAAATCTTTCCTTAGAACACAGAAAAAAACTTTAAATAACACATTCACTGCGACATGATTTTAGATTTTTAAAAAGTAGCAAAGATTTTCCTCTATATAGGACAGTATTTATATAATATAATAGCATAAATCACAGTAGTATGAGCACTTATTTCAAGAAAAAGGAAAAGGAAAAGGTAAAAAGTAAAAATTGCATATATATAGTCAATAGGAATTCTCACAAAAATACTACAATTGTCTTTGCCTTAAAGTTCAAGCTGCTTTTAGAAATTTTCCACGCTACCATTGGAAAAAGAATAGTCATTTTTGCTAGGAAGAATATTCAGGGAATACTCTCTTCTAACCAACCTTCTCTTTATTCCTTTTAAGCAAGACTCTGGTGAATAGTGAGATTGCTATCCTGGAAAATGTAAAGCACCCAAGGCATTTAAACACTGCAGAATGCTGCTAGGGATAGCAAAGACGCCTCATATTCATCTGGACAGGAAAATCACTTGAAGTGGTTAAGGAAATAGATGAAGATGACGAAAAGACAGACAGCAAATAGTGCTGCTCAGGGTACTCTTCTTTCCCCTTCAAATAATTAAACAGTATAATGTTTGTGTATGTTATACAATCTGCAGAAGATGTGAAGGGTTAAATGCAGAGCTGTTAGCGGAATAACCATGTTGACTACTGTGAGAGTTGTAGCCAATACATACTGGGCAGCCCCACATCAGTGCCATGGCGGCACTTTGGGGACTTCACGTAATCCCTTTGAAAAGCACTGCACTCATCAGCTACTTAAAGAGTTGAGCAGTTCCATGTTCAAACTTTAGTCTGAATGATCAATGGTCTAAATGAGTATTTTAGATGGCCTTCAAGCAGGAGACTCTCAGAAGCTCATGGCAAACCCCCTTGAATAATGATTAACAAGGACTAAAAAATACGCGCTTTTATTTCTGTGAGCCTTCTTTTCCAAGGGACAATTTGACTGTGAAACTTCGAATCTGCTTCAGGGTGGGAACTAATAGACCTGGTCATGTAGCTCAGACAAGAGCTTGTAAAAAGAGGTCCTGATTTTTCACCAGATGACTATTTACATCATTACACATTTAGATATTCAGGAATTAATTGAAACTGCCTGAATCCAAAGTATCTACCCTACTGCTCAATATTATTAAAACACAAGAAGTCTGAAAAACAGGCTTTAAAAGCACAAGTCTGGTATCAAAGTCTGCAGCAGGACAACTGGGGGTAACTTGGTGTAATAAATTTTAATAAAGAGGGGAAAGAAAGATATTAAGTATTATAAAATCATCTTTGCTTTTACTCACTTGTAGGAAACACTTCTTCCCTTAGACACAATTCTTGAAGAACGTAATTCATAATTTCACATCTTCAATTGCTCGTTACATTAAATAAAGAATTCAGGCTCATTAAATAAGACTGCTTGAAAGTAAATCTCAGTTCTCCTTCAGTGAATACAGGCATGGAAAGCTTCCAGGCATATACCCCTTGCTGGGTTGTAAACTTGGACGTATCACCATAAGGTCCATCACACAGACTTGGAAGTTCAGCTTTTAGAATTCTATACTGTTTTAATGCTTCATATATTTTTATTTGGTGTTATAAAAGTGTATCTAAAAGTTAAGGTAGCTTTTGTGGATTTTCTTGTTCTCTCTTTTTCTTTTTTTATTGCACAGAACTGTAATGGTGAACTGCACTTCAGACTGTTGCCCTTTACAATTCTGGGTACTGTCTGTCTAAAGTAGAAAAAAAGAAAAAAAGCCATAGAAGTAAATTCTCAACAACAACAAAGACCAATACAGGAAAAGAAAATTATTCCATTTTCAAATCTTTGAAAAAATATTTGTTTTGCATATTTCTTGCAGGTCTTATTCCAAGTGATCCAGATTGGTTACTATTAATGATCCTTCCATCATTAATAGTTCTCTCAATATTTGCACTGCTTGAAAGTTTTGTTAACATACCGATATCAACATTAATATGTGATTTAAAGTTTGACAGAGTTACTGATAATTCAAGAATCTTTAACTCTCTACTTTGGCATGTTTTATGTGTGAGGGAGCAGAGCACAAACTGCTATGACTAGGGAGAGGAAGTAAATAAAAGCACTGTGGAAGACTAAGCTTGAATTTTTCCTGTAACAAATCTCAAAGTCATTCTATTTACCACTTAACAACTTCTGTTGAAGTGGCAGGTTGTTACGACTGTATATTCATGAAGAGGTGATTAAAAACTCAAATTTCGTTAGCTAAAAGCAATAATAAGTTTCACTCTGGAATGCAGAAAGCTTAATACCAATTTTTCTTTTTTTGTTGTTGTTGATGTTGTTGTTAAAGACAGCTCTTTATAGTGAATTGATGGATTTTTGAACTAGTTTCCACAGGATGGAGTTAAGGTAAATTAACTGCATTGTAAGGTTCCATATAGGACTAAACAGGATTCATGATTCCCTTTAATACTTAAATGGAACTCTCCTGGTTATTTTTTAATTTTATTGGATATTTCAAAGAATCACAGAACCACAGAATGGTGTAGCTTGGAAGGGACCTCTGGAAGTCGTCTTGTCCAGAAGATGATTTATAAATACACGTGTGACACCTTAATTTAATTGATGACATATGAGACATGTCCCAGATGTAATTCTCACCCCGGTTAAAAGATACTCATATGAAACTGTGATTAAGAGATCTCAGTATAGAACAAATGCTCACTGCTTCTTTGTGCCTTGCTTTTTATTTCTTTCCTTATTAAGAAAAAAACCTATTATTTAAATAAATGTTTGTTACTTGTTTTCCACTTTGATACCATTAGTGCAGGGCAAGAAAATCTGCTAAGTCTGAAGGGAGCAATATGCCTGGAATGTGTTGTTTTCCATTAGGATTATATTTTCTTTCCTTGTTTGTCTCTAATACACGTATGTATAAAAAAATGTGTGTTTTGTTTAAAAACACAGCTGAGTAAATTTAGCCAAGATTATGGCTTTAAAGCTGCTTTCCTCATCTTAGATGCCTCATTCCTAGAAAAGGGGCTGTCATGATCATTGCACATGCGCATCTGAGAATCACTTTGAAGAATCAAAGGTCTCTGTTTCCCAGCTATTATTTCATATTGCAACAACTGCAAATTCCTAGTCAGCAATAAGTCACGTCCAAAAAAGATGATTGTAAATGCATAAGAGAAGCAAGGGCAGAAAGGAAAACCTAAGCATAGATGGCAGGATTGATTTCTCCCAAGTCACCCACTAGGTTTGGATTCAGCTTCTAGGCCTGCTAGGAAATCAGAAACTCCAGTATAGTTTCTTATACCTGAAACTCTCAGGACATCATTCCTTTCCTGTTTGATTCCTAGCTTTTTCCTAACTGTCAGCAAAGATATACAGTACAGGTTTCTCAAAACTAATCTTATCAAGGTTTGCTGAAAAACTGCTCCTGACCTGGGATCTATATAATTACCATGCATTTAATAAGGGTATCTCAGTGGTATTTTCCTAAAAATAGTTCTCAGATGATGTAGGTTAGTGTAACTTTAATGATTTTAAATGGGGAATCCTGGTTTATAGAATCTAAAAATTTAGCTGATTTTTTGTAGTACTCTATTATTGGGTACATAGTACAGCTTTCATTTTCTGATTTAATCCCTTCTATTTGAATAGCTTGCAGCTCCTTGTTAAGATAATTTAAAATACTCTTTTTTTTCTTCCCCACTGTTTTAACCTCACATCTGCTTGCTGTAACTCAAAAGAGAAATAATTAAAGGACTCCTCAGAAGCCTGGAAATTACCGTCACCTGAAAGCACTGTGTATTAGATACAAATAACACATAGTAACACCTACTCACCAGCAGACTTGCTGTGAAACCTCTTTTCCTCATCCCTACTTAAACAATCAGATTGGCCCTGCTTAAAAAAATATTTTAAATCATCAAGATAAAAATATTTTAAGCAAATAAAGATGTTCAAGACAATCAATTTTCATAGTTCTGTAGTTCAAAGTTTTTTGCCATCCAAGTATTTACATCTGCTGAGCTCTACCTTCATATCAATTTAGTAACTCTGGTAGAAGGTTTGTTATAATTTCATCTGTCACTGGAAAATGGTTGATGAAAATAAAAACTCTCTGTTCTTAATAGAAGAGAGTTGAATCTGAATAAAATGAGAAGCTTGGATTTGCATTATCTCAGTACTGTCATTGGTTAAGTTTTCAGTAATTGGCCATTCTGTACAGACAGTCTACTACAAATGTAGTGGTGATGTGACCTCTTTTCATCTTTTCCATACTGTAAGAACTAATTTTATCTTCTTTTCAGGTCTAATTCATTATTCCATTCAGTTTACTGTTCAAGATTTCTCTTTGGTTTCATTGGGCTATAGCAGGAATTGAACTTTTGTTTCAGACAACTTCAAACATTTATCTACATGACTGAAAGACTCAAAGCAGACTTTTTTAAGCCTCAAAAAAGACTTTTAAAACTTAATTTTTGAATAAAGTTTATCAACATTGAGGAGATACTGAATATACTTAAGATCACTAGACTGGCTGAGCGCAGTTAATAAGTTGCACTGCAAAACAAGATAAATTCCTAGCACCCCAATTATTATTAAATTCAGTAATATTTTCTCGGCTCACCAATACATTTCATTGTTTTTTGAGGTTAAAATTTATCTTAAGCACTCATGATACATTTTATATAGCACCATTTACTTAAAAGGAGTAATAGAAAACTACGACGTCAAGATATTAGTTCAGGGGAAAGCAGTGGTTTATCTGCACTTTAGTAATGCTTTCAACAGTATCCCCTGTATCATCCTGATTAACAAATGGATGAAGTACAGACTAGATAAACAGATAGTGAGATGGACTAAAAGCTGGCTGAAGTGCCAGGCTCAAAGGATGGTCATGAAAGAAATACATCAGGCAAAGTACTCACCTTGGCATGTACTGCCTATATTTGCACATTTAACTTGCTACCTAGCTTCTTCCCACTTTATTTGTTACTGTGTCTGCCTCTTTTTCTTATTATTAAAACAAATCTCCCCTTCTGCCCTTTTTCCCAGAAGAATTTCTATAAATGTGCTGCAACATAAAGCAAATTCTGCTCTTGAATAGCCAGTTTCAATGGAAAGATCATGCTTGTTAGACTTAAATATGAAAATGGAAATAATAATTGAATAATTGATTTTTCCATGGTTTTTATCCACTCAGAGGACAACAAGAATTTAAGAAGGTACACAACAAGCAGTTGCTCTATCAGTTTTTCAACAGTTGTGGGCACCTTAAATACATTTTTCAAACTTTGATTCAGTAAAGAGTTGCATGAAAGCAATTTTTTGCTTAAAATACTCGTCCAAATTCTCACAGTAAATACAAATTATAATCCTTCTTCAAAGTTAAATCAAGATATCTTTTTCAAATTGCAACATCAGCACCAGAAACCCAGATAATGCCTTTGCAGTTAAAAAAATCCAGGAAAGGATTAAAAAAAAAAAATCTACTGAATGTATCAAGTCCTGCTTGATAGGCCACTCTTTAATAAATACACTTTAGCTCTTATTTTAAATACACTTTTTTTTCATAACACTGGAAAAAAGTGTTTAATATAAGGAGAAGCTTTTTTTATAGTTTATGCCTTTATCATATCCCTATCTCACCTTGCCAAATAATAAAAATTACTTTTATACACATAAATCACAGTTGAAAAAAAATGGCTGCAAACCATATACCAAATCTAAAATATTTAAAGTTAAGGATTTTTCAAAGAAGCAAGTTCTTGAAAATCCAGCTTGGAGTGACTTGATTTAAATACTTAAATAGCATGAATTCTTCCCACACATGCCCATTATTTGCCAGTAGGATAGGCAAATTTCTGTAAAAGAAACAGCTGTCGTTTTCTTCAAGGTTATTTATAATGCTCAACTTTTTGAGCTTTTTAAATAGGAGAAGAATTCTATATAAAATTTGAACCGGATAAAGGAGTATTTAGGAATTTTTGGAATATCAGGAATTTTTGAGTAGTATTCCTTGATAATGAACCTCACACACAGGAAATAAATTCACTGCTCACATTGGGATTTCTCTGTATAATGTTGGAGTATTTTCATTCTTGCACGTCTCACATTGCCATTTTCTATCTTACCTGCAACAAAGGTTTACAGCCCTCAGCTGCAAAAATTGTGACCTTGGAAATTTTCTTTTTTTAGTCCCCTTTCTTATGAACCCAGAAAGTTGGAAGAAAAAGGTATTCCCTCTGGGTGGTACTCAAATGAAGTTAATTTTGATGTCTTCTAATCCTGTGAATAACCTATCACAGCAGACAAATCCCATTCATTCACCATAATTAGTACTCCAAGGTGAGGCAACTACCTGTTACATGTACTACTACAGCAGGAATTAGAGAGAGAAGGGGAAAGAAAATTCTCCCAGCAGAGCTCAACATGACATACTGCACAAATCAATTTTAATTAATTCTGCCTCTTTAAATCTGCCTGCTCTTTTGGAAAGATTGCTATCTGCGTCAGGCACTATGGCAATATAATTAACAAAAGCACTGCAGGGCACTGATAGCACTCGCAGCCAATTTACTTGGCAACATCTTGGTTTTATGAGAGTGCCAGGTTAGAAGGTCCATTGTATTAGGAGTGGGATTAGTGTTCTATCTTCATGTAAAAAGTACTCATCTTTTACCAAGAAACACCTTGTGAGGTTTTAATTATATGGCTTCAAGCAAGAATTAATGAGAGAGAACTTCTGAAAAACAACTTCGGTGTTATGAGACAGAGACTGTTTCCATGTAAGATTACTGACAATGAAAACCCAGGGTGTCAGAGCTATAAAGTTCATACTGGGAAGTACAGGCATATGAAGAGCTGTTTTGTTCTGGTTTGTTTTTCCATGCTACTTGGCACACACTTGAAGCCACCTACTGTAGAGGCCTGACTTTTCTGAAGCAATATCTCTGTTACGTTACATTGCTTCATTTCCTAAAGCATTGATGGAGCGGTAAAATATACTACACTGGTAATAAAATGTCAACTGACATTACTAACAGTAAACTCATCTACTTTTGAGTATTTTTTAGTGTGAACATCTCAAAACAGTGCCCTTCTTTCAGAAATGGTGAAACAATCAAATGAAACGTAATGAACAAGAACTTCAAAATATTGTCTAAATGTGTCATTAAAAATCAGATTACCAGTCTGGTGTGTATATATACATATATATACAAAGTTTATATTTTGCAGTGGCATTCCATGGTAATTGAGGGGTAAATTGGTATATAGCTTCCAGAAGAATCAGGAGAATAGTTCTGTATGATTTAGGTTTAGGTTAAAATACAAAATGTGGATTATGTCATACAAAGCATTTATTTGGTAGAAGTACAATCTACTATTTAAATAATTTGGAAAAAAATCCTATTGTCAAACCAGGTATCATCTGTCTTCTACAGCTGACATGAAAGGATAAAATAGATAAAATAGAAGCTGCTTGGGAGTCGAGGACTGAAGTTAGGCATGACAAACTGGTGAGGAAAGGTGTTGCCGTTATTTTTTGTCTTTTGTTGCTCACCACTTAAATCTATTTAAATTGACAGTAATTTCATTTCCCCGTATGAGCCTTTTTTGCCTGTAACAGTAACTGTAAGCAATCTCCCTATCTTTGCCTCAACTAATAAGATTTCTCATTTTATTCTGCCCCCTCATAAGGGGACTGAGCAAGCAGCTGTGTGGGGATCTGACTGTTAGCCAAGACTTACCCACCACAATCTTACAAGAACTTGGATAAAGCTCACGTATATCTCCCTACAGATATCTTTACAGCTTTGTCTAACAGAAGAGCAATCTCCAGTGTTTTCTTTTTGTTATACACTGGTAGGACAATAACATTTTAAATTGATGAACTGCAGTTTTGGTTTTTTTAACAAACTACTGTGTTGCTAGATCAATCAGCTCTTTTATTTAAATTGTTCACTCCAGTAGGTGAAAGTATGAATTCAGAATCTTTTCAGTTCACTGAGAAATTCTACAGCTCTGTTTACAGGGATGATGTACAGAAAAACCTGAAGACTGCCACAAGAAACTATTCCTGTATCAGCAATCACCTCAATGAACCATGTGTATCTCCATAAGAGAAGTAGCCAGACAGAACTCTCTGTCATGAAACAATGCATACAAAATCTAAACACTGGAAGAAAATGAAGTACAATATTTGACTCATGCTATAGCAGAATGATCAGGCTTACAGCCCATTGTGTTTACTTCTTTTGTCTAGGTTCCTTTTTCTATAACACTGGCATACTTAGAATTAAAAAACAGACCAAAAAAACTTGCACACACAAACAATAAAATACAATTTTTAAAAATTCTTATCAGAAAATCTAACTGGCCTCTTTTTCTATAAAAGATTTCAGTATAATTCTGAGGCCAAACAATGCAACTTCTGTCTCTCTTATACACAACAATAAAATTCAAAAGCACCTAGGCTAAAATCAAAAGGTTTGTGTAAATTAAGATTAATACAATTAAGTAAAACCAAACAAAACTTGAAACACCCAGGAAAGAAAATGTTATCAAGAATAATAGAAGTTTAAAGGGGCTCTTAACTGATAGTGGAGACTGCAAAAATTTAGCACAGCTATAAGTATCTCCTCATCACTGTAAAACACAATTTAGTTATATTCTATTTCAATATTTGAAATGTGCTGCTACTGGTTTTTTGTATTTTTTTATTTGTATCATACTAATCTTGAAAGAAGTGGTGAGACTTGGGGCTGCACCATTCTACCTCTTCATTTGCAATTTTATGTATTGGTATTTCAGATTTCACTCCAAACCTGTTGAAGTCATTGAGAGTTTCCTATTGATGCTCCTAACTGCTACAGCACATACTAACATTTCAAGCTACTCCTAACATCCCTCGTTGAAGTTAATTGGAAATGGTCAATTGTGAAAGGCTTTATGTAATTTTACAGCTCATCTACTCTATGCAAAACCCTTAAATATTTCCAGAATGTAAGTCAGTTTCTTGTAAGTGTAGATTATAAGTGCTTAATCATGAGAGAAAAAAAGTTTTAAAGATAATTCATGAGGTCTTGAAGACACTGGTGCTCTCTCCATCATTACAACTGGTGTTCATTCTACTGAATTTCAGGGTATTATTAATGTGCAAGAAACACTCCCATGCAAAGGAAAAGTGTGGAGCTTATGAGCAGCATTACTTAACCTTTGTGTAAATGGAAATGTTCCAGATAGCTGTATTAATGACAAACTCCTCTTTCTCTGACTGCTGTGGCATATTATTGGGGCTGCTTGGTATGAATCAGACCAGCTCCAGTTATGATAGCTTTACTGCTCCATGGAAACCCGCTGAAAAGAGAGTGGATATTACAGTTGACACAAAACTGAATATAATCCAGCAGTGTTCTCTCATCACAAATAAAGCAACCAGCACATTAAATTACATTATGAGGGCTATGACCCCCAGACCATTTATCCCACTCTACCCAGTGACAATGGAACCAAACCTCTGTTTGAGAGCAGTTTTGGGCCCCACAGTTGAAAAAGGTCATGACCTTCAAGAGAGGTTGAGGGAAATGTGCTTATTGCATCTGGAGAAGCCAAGGTCAACGGGCAATCTAAGAGAAAACTAGAGCACTTGAAGGGAAGTTACAAAGACGTCTGACCCTAAGTCTTCCTAGAGGTGGCAGATAACAAAATCAAAGGGGAAACAGCTAAAATTACCCGCCTGAGAGGTTCAGATTAGATATTTGGAGGCTATTGCAGCTGTAGAACAGGTCACCTAGGCAGGCAGCATAGCCTCCATGATTGGCAATTTCTAAGACTTCATTAGACCGAACCACGGCTGATGTGATCTATTGGTGATAACTCTTGCTGACAGCAGGAGTTTGGATGGCTTCCATAGGTGCTTCGAACCACCATTTCTATAACAAACTCCTAAATGTTATCCAGTAAAGCATAAAAGTTAAACCAGATGCCCAGTCGCTGGATTTGGAGGTTTCTTTAGCAAAGAGTTGGTCCCTCCTGTAAATAAAATTGGATGCTAGTAAGAAAAAAATCATCATTCTGATATTTTCTCTCTCTTACCCATTCCTTGTACTTCTTTTAAAAATCCTGTCCATTAGAGAGTTATAAGTCTCTAGTAGCTTTTCCTAACCACTATTCAGCTTATCCTACCACAGAGAAACTAATCTGAAACTTCAATTTAATATGTATCCAGAAATATTGTTTAAAAGAATGCTTTTTCCCTACACACACATAGAGCAGCTGTCTCTCATATGCTACTGAGTACAACATCCAAAAAAGAAGAGAAACAATATTTCTCTTTGAAGTTCAGTTCCTTGAGAAAAAAGTGCTAGTGGCCAAACTTCAAAGAGAAACTGCCCTTCCTACCTGGCTGTAGCACATCAGAGAGAGCTAATTTACCTCTGTGGTGAAAGGCAGGCCTTTCAGCAGTCGAGCTGACTGAGAGGAGACATAACTGGTGGACTCCAGAATTAGATGACAATTTGCTTTGAAGCTTGGCTGCTCATCTCATTAGCATTTCAGACATGTTGAAATGATTTACTTTCCATTTTGATTTCATGTAGAAAGATAAATCGAAGCTCCCAACTTAGCTCTTAAAGTTGTAGCTGGACTTTAAAAGGATTTAGTATTCTTAAATGGCAATCATGAAGTTTTCTGACATTCATGGTAGAGACACACAATTTTTTTCATTTTTACACCACCTCCCTCGATTGCCATCCACAAGGGACCACAAAGTATCTATCTAACAGAAGTCAATGGAAATTATTTGTAAAAAGTAAATGGTCCTATTTTGACAATGATTCTATAGAAATGGAAAAAAAAAATCCAGTGCTTCTTCGAAATATGCTATGATTAAAATTTGTCCCATATAACTACTTTGTTTAAAGTAGCTGGCAGCTTGCACTTCATTATATCTGTATGGTGACATCTACACAACTAAGGAAAAGGTCAGACACACTAGAAATCTGCTGCATAACAATTTCCTAAGTGGAATATTTCTCCTGGATACATTATACATTTTTACAATTGACTTTCACAGAATTTAAAGGGCACAGCTCATGTGGTCTATGAGGGCTTAAAATAACCAGCATATCTCTCCAACCCATGAGGGACCTGACAACCCACAGGTAGAACAGTTGTCTATGTAAGATTCAGCACAAGTTTCCATCTTTCTATAACTACCATTTTTACTTAGGGCATTTTGATGAAGCATCTCAAACAGACCCTACAGCTTCTGAAAAGCTTAGGATAGCTCTTAAGCACTCCAATAGCTTAAAATATAAGGATAATTGCAGTTGGTGGTTAAAACAAAGGAGAACAGCAAAAATTGTGCATCAGATAGAGAACATTTGCTGTAATGTGAAAGAAGAAACATATATGAAGAATTGGAAATGCAGTGAAAGGAGAAAGCAGAGCTAAGATGCAAGGAAAGGAAAAAGACAGTAAGATTCGAATGCAATCCAGGAAGGAAATACAAATGAAAAAATTTTAAAAAAATAAGATGTAATGAATGAAAAAACAGTATGAGAATAAAATAGTGGGTTTCCTATTTTATTCTTTTACTGCTAGAAGGATTTAAATTTTATGTAGAAAGAAGTAATCTTAAGACAAAAATATTTTAAAAATATAGTTTAAATAAATTAATTGGTGCTTAAAGAGACATACAGTAATAGTATTAAGACACTCCAGGGCATTTTTTATTAGCCTGTTAATACTTCAGGTGGTAAAAGCACTCAGCCATACAACACACCTAATTGTACATTAATTGACAAATAAAACACACTTTGCTGAGTTTCAGCACTTCACTATTGTTGCAAGTACATGTACCTAAATGTACAACAAGCACACCTTTGTTTACAAAACACCTCTAAGCACTACAGCAAAACAGTTTGAAAACAGGAAAATTATTAGTTAAAATACTTTGCTTCCTCTTATAGAAATTAGGATATTTAGATTTTTTCATCTATCTCAGCTTCTCAGGAGTCTGGTCATAAAAAGATAATACAATCACTCATACCTTGTTTGGTCTCAAAGCTGTGGGCAAGTCTGGCTTTTCAATGCTGAACTCAGACAGGTCAGCCTCCCATTCTAGGTCACAGAATATTATGATCTAATCATAGGATTTACCATCGTTGGAAAAAAGGTGAAGGTTGAGATAACGCAAACGAACTGTGATTCGTGTTATTGCTGCATACAGTGTATCACTGCCATGGGAAAGGCATTCCAAATTATCACTATCATATCCTGAAATTAAGAACAACTGTGTGAAATTAGTAGTTTTCTGCCAATATTTTTTAAAAGGCTTTTAAGTTAGACTGTCCCTGTGCCTTTCCTCTGTCTCTACCTATAAAAGGTCCCAATAGGAGAATGCTCTCTCACAGGGTATAATTTCAAATCCTTGAAGTCAAATTCAAAGTATTTCAGTAATAATGCAAAATTCAGTAACATAGCATGAGGTCCACAGAGTGACAAGTGCATAATTTTTTTCTTTAAACAGGAATAAACAAAGGAGCCAGACTTGTATAAAAAGTACAGTATTATTGTGTTTCTGAAAAATGCTCACTGGTTAAACAAAAAGCTGATAAAAATGTAGAAAAATAATGCGGCAAAAAGTACTTTTTCAGGTATTTTTTAATTTACAGAAAAATGCTGACCATTCTATAATCATGTCTAGAGTTGTAATTTCTTACTATCACTTTGGTTTTGATGTCCTTGGCAAAATTTTAAAAGGAATTCTCAAAAGCCATTAAAGTCATCCATATTTATCATAGATAATTGTGTGCTTCTTACACATTGCAAAGTACTATACTACTGTCATGGATTTTTCCCTCACACGTCAATCAATTTTTAAAAATCTGATAAACTTAATTCCACTTAGACCATTTAGCTGAAATTTGAGCTTCAAAATTATTCAGCCAACAGACTGATTTCAATTTCTATTGATTTGTCAGTCTCTTGTAAAAAGCATCAGCTAAACACAAACCAAGTCATTTTATAGTTAGTGAATTATTATAATCTTTTCTGATTTTCAGAGGCAATTTTCTTCATAACTGGTACATTTAAAATGCAGATTTTATATAACTTTGGTGCAATCATTTAAAAAAGCTTGTAATTAAACAGGACTCATAAACTAATACCGTAGTTGCTATTTGTGACAGTATTTGTCAAAAGATATCTCACAATATCTAAGCTCTCACATTTTCACTTTATAAGCAGAAACTGTAATAAATTTACCAACTGTGACTATGTGAGGTCTGTCACTAAATAAATTTAAAAAGTTCAATAACCAAGTGTCTCTTAGAAAAAATAGCGTGACCGTTGGGAACTGAAAGCACCCTACTGACCCTTCTGCGGTTTTGTGTTGACAGGTCTGAAATCCTGAGCATCACTGACATCCAGGCAAGTCACCTCTGTTAGCAAGTGCCTCATTTAAATGAGGTGAGGAAAAGTTCATGAAAGACCAATTCATACTTACAGAAGTACTGAATTTATAGAAAGGACACATACCTCAGGAAGTCAGTGAGCTGAACCTTCAGGATGGAGCCACATGTGCCCCAGGGGCTGATACCACAACAATTGTCTATCATCTCTTCATCAGTGACCTGGGCAATGGATACAAGTTTGGAGAAGATACAAAACTGGGAGGAGTGTTTGATACACCAGAGCATCACGCTGCCATTCACAGGGACCTCAGCACGCTGAAGGCATGGGCTGACAGGAAGCTCATGAAGTTCAGTAATGGAAATAGCATGTGGGGAGAATAATACCCTACATCAGTACACACTGGAAGACAACTTTCTGGAAAGCAGTGTTTTCCAGCAGAACTGGGGGCTCTGGTGGAAAACAAGTTGACCATGAACCCACAATTGTGTGCTTGAAGCAAAGAAGATGAACAGCATCTGGGCAGTACATGGAGGACCTTTGACTGCAGCTCAAGGGAGGTGATTCTTCGCCTCTGCCCAGCTGTGATGGGACAGATCTAGAATATTGTGTCCAGGTTTGGGCATCCCAGTGCAAGACAGATATGGATTTCCTGGAGCAAGTCCAGCAAAGACCATGAAAATGATCAAGGGACTGGGGCATCCAACATAGACGGAGAAGACAAGAGAGAGCTGTGACTGTTCAGCCCTGGGAAGAGAAAGCTCAGGAGGATGTTATCAATGTGTATACCTGATGGGAAGAGCTAAGAATAAAGAGCTAGACTCTTCTCAGTAGTATCCAGTGACAGGGCAAGAGACAATGGACATAAAATGATGTGAAAAAATCTCATTCAAATCTTAAAAAGAAAAAAAAACCAAACCCCACCTCACAAAACAAAAACATGTGCTTTTATACTATGAGGACGATCAATCACTGAAACAGATTACACAGAGATGTTTTGAAGTCTCCATTCTTGGGGATGTTCAAAGCTCAACGAGACACAATCCTGAGCAACTTGCTTTAACTGACCCTGCTCTGAGAAGAGAGATTGGTCCTGGTATTTCTCCAGAAGTGTCTTCCTACCTCAATCATCCTGTTTGATTCTATGTGTGGGCCTCATTTTACACTGTTTTAGGCTACAACTTTTGGCCATTGTTAAGAGATGACACATCATGTCAGACCAATGTTTAACCTTTCCTGATACAGCTGCTCTGAAAAGAACCTGTGTCTACAGATAATTTTTCCCCTTTAACCTAATATTCACCTATTCAGAGGTGAATATCCAGTGGCTGTTGGCTGCGTGCAGCTGAAGCAGCCCAACTGTGTCCAAGGAGACACCATCAGTCAAGGAAGGTGATGTATGGGCAAAAGGAAACTGGGACATCCATCTGTGAGGGAAATGAGCCAGCAGTGACAGCTGATATCCAAACTGCTCCTTGCCCTGGCTGTAGGTTAAATACATGCACTTAGTGTCTAGAATAATCCAATCACATCCCCTGCCTCAGCAGAGTAGAGCAAGCCCTGGGAAACCATAGTTACCTCTTTTTTCAGGAGTGCCCAGGTATTTCTCTTCAGCCTATCTGCATGGTATGAACTGTGTCTTGTGGCTCTTGGTATTACAAAAACTTCGATATGCTTGCTGCTCACAGGGTCAGGAGAAATAACTGATGAGGGACTGACAAAGTTGAAGCAACCGAAACTCCCAAAGGCTTCCTTCTTATCTCCCAGCAGATAACAGAAGATCACAAAGATGGAAGGACTTTTTACTAGAGAAGCAGAGATAGCTGGTAAACTTGACGCTCAAGCTTAGGTCAAGTAAACTTATAAACTGAAAAGTTACAACTCTTGGCTATAAATTTTCCTAAGGTAGGAAACTGGCACATCACTGGGGAGAAAAGAACAAGCCTTTTTGAAAATTTGGAATATTACTGTAATTTAGTACCAGGAAGCTACCTTCATCTCTAAACATCAACACTTTGAAAGAAATGGCCTTTATTGCTCAATTCCCTCATCTACAGTTATTGCACTTGAAGATATATATGTAATAGATGTGCTGTATGTATCTATAACCAAATTTAGATACTTCACACAAATGTGCATACCATATATACATGTAAATTATGCCTATATGTATATATGCACACACTTAGATAGAATGTAGCCTGATTAATACTAGTTCTATCAAGCTTTTTGATTTCCTTCATGCAGTCAGATAATAGCCTTGTGAATTATCTTCATAGTGGAAAAAAATAGAATAAATGAACTGCATCTAGTTCCTGGAATAGAACATAATAAACAAATGATAAGCATCAGTACTAAAGTAAAACCATTTGTATATTCAATTTATCAGAAATTGGCAAAATTTTTGTAACTGCTATTCACAGAAGCTGAATATACTGAGTTTTGCCACTTAGTGTCCTAATAAAGTCTATATTGAAATTACACCTGTGCCTCAGGTGTTTGTAATTTCACTGAACATGTATATCTAAAGTATTGAGACTAAATCCAGAGCTTCCTGATCTTTATGTTTCTTCTGTCTTGGCTGGCAGTTGTATCCTTTTATCCTAGTAAAAAAATAAGGAACTCCAGATGAGGAAATGCTTGAATGAGGGAAGAATCCCTGGAACATCCAGCAAATTGTGCTGGTAATTCAGCTGAAAGAACATCTTGTAAACTGTAGTGCACTTCCCACAGCTGAGTGTGGGGGAAGAACCATGCTGAAGCAAATAACACCCTTCAAAAAAACTTTTATCAGTTCTATCCAGAAAAGCTTGCAAGGTACTTTTTCTGATTAATAAACCAGAATACCTCAGACAAAATTCCACTTGTAATAAATACTGCATCTCTTAATTTAAACCTCAAATCCCTTTTGACAGACCATCTTAAATGCAGAAAAATCATATCATTTCCACACAGAGTTCATGTTAGTTGATTGAACGTGCTCATAGTGCAATTTGTGAGGTTCTTTAATTGGAAGGAAGAAAACTGAACATAAGATTACACTGTTATTGGTTTTGTTAAACAAGTTTTGGGTCTGGTTTTTTTGCATGCACAGAGATTTTAATCTCCTTTAGAAACTAGATATGAAGTATTTTCTCCACACCCATCCTTGCAAACCTTGAAATACATTTTGACACAAGTCTGAAATGCCAAAAATGTACAACTTCTAACCACAATAATTAAAAAATAATCTTAACTTTTTTATTATTCCTTCGTAATACTCTTTTGTATCCTCTCACTACAGCTGCTTCTTTCACATAGCTCACGTGAAATACTTGACATCTTTTTAAAGAAAGAAAACAGCTATTGTGTAAAGAAAAAGTGATGTGAAATTCTGTGAGTCATGATGTAAGGATTATCAGCACATTTCTGAATTCTTCTATATGTCAGTAATGTTGTATAACTGACTTGTTTATACAGGAATTAATGCAGCTCCTTATATCTATATGAAACTATAAGTAGAGCTCTCCACCCTTAAAAGATATGAGTCAAAACTTCTAGGTTAAATCTTGATTCAGATTTAAATAAGATTTTAGTTGGGAGTCAGAAACTCTTAATTGTTCTTTGAAAAATTCCACTTTGAGGAGCAGCAGGCCTTCAGCATCCTTCAGCATTTTTTGAAAGGATTCTACAGTTCCTTCTTGCCTACAGTTTCACTCTGCTTTAGGCAAAAGAGAAAAGCAGAGATGTCAGAAAAATATAAACCATACTACTGGCCGTCTTCTCAAATGCAGGGGAAGATTCAGAAAAATAAGAACATTTTGCTCCAGGCTAACCTATGAATCTTTTTTCTATCAATACACATTTCTTCTTAGTTAAAAGGGATAGGAAACTGAGATGAATCTGAAATATTACACAGTTTTTGGCTAGAAAATTATAATACTTCAATATCTTACTTCCTATTTTTTTGTTAAAATTTATTGTCCTTCATTCTGTCCATTCTTTTCAACGGGACAAGTATTTCACCTGTAAAATGATTAAGCTCATCTCAATTGAAAGTTACATCATGCATGAATATATAAGAACACCATTTTAAATTACTCAAATTATATGGGTTCAAATTTCCATTTGAATATTTACTGTATTTCTACAATTGTTGATGTGATCGAACACAGAGCCTCCCTTGGGGCAGAGAGGCCCTGCAGAGAGACCTCCACAAATTACAGTGATGGGCAATCACCAACTGTACGAAGTTTAACAAGGGCAAGTTCCATATTCTGCACCTGGGATGGGGAAGTCTATAGATTCCCTGGTTGTGTGTATAGACTGGGGAATGAGATGCTGGAGAGCAGGGCCATGGAAAGGCACCTGGTGGTCCTGGTCTCTGGCAAGCTAAATGTGAGTCAGCAGTGCCCTGGCAGCCAGGAGGGCCAACCCTGTCCTGGGGGGCATCAGGCACAGCATCGCCAGCCGGGCAAGGGAGGGGATTGTCCCGCTCTGCTCTGCACTGGGGCGGCCTCACCTCGAGTGCTGGGGGCAGTTTTGGGTGACACAGTGTAAGACATTAACAGAGCATCCAAAGGAGGGCAATGAGGACAGTGAATGGTCTGGAGGGGAAGCCATATGAGGAGTGGCTGAGGGCATTTGGTCTGTTCAGCCTGGGGAAGAGACTGAGGGGAGACCTCATTGCAGTCTGCAACTTCCTTGTGAGGGGAAGGGGAGGGGCAGAGACTGATCTCTTCACTCATGACAGGCCTCAAGGAAACAGCATGAAATTGAGTTAGGGGAGGTTTACGTTGGGTATCAGGAAAAGGTTTTTCACCCAAAGGGTGTTTGGGCACTGGAACAGGCTCCTCAGGGAAGTGGTCACATTATGAAGCCTGACAGAGTTCAAGAAGCATTTGAGCAGTGCTCTCAGGCACATAGCGTCGCTCTTGGGGTATCCTGTGCAGGGCCAGGAGTTGGATTTTGATGATCCTTGTGTGTCCCTTCCAGCTTAGCATGTTCTATGATTCTATAAGTTACACTTAGTAGAAGTATATTAAACCTATAACCCAAGACTGGAAACTGAAAGTTGGCATCAAGCTGCCAGCTGCAGCCTGAGCTCACCACAAATGCTTTCACAATCCTGCACCACACAGAGACTGAGCTCAGATTCTCCTTCTGGAGAACCCTTACAGGTTCTCAATATGAGGCTAAACAAGTACAAGTCTCAGTCGTGACTATCCTGGCTAATTTTAATCAGTCCAGTAATCAGCACTCTGAGATCATGAAATTATACTATTGTGTCCTTGAGAAAGGACAAAGCATTAAGTGGGTGAAATCTCAATAGCTAGCACACTCTTAATCACTGCAGTCTAACAGAGCAATGTTACCATCCTGAACTGGTTTTGTCATTTTCTGACCAGTTTCCATTTAAAGGCTATTCTATTTACAGCCTGCTGGTATTTCAGATACATTGTTTTCAAAATTAGTAAGGGAAATCTATGATTTGGAGGATTTTTTAAATTAATTTACCTTTAGTAGCAATAGTAGTACTAATAGTATTCATTCAATGGTTTCCATTTTCAGAATGTCATTGTACTTTTTTTCTTGATATTTTAACTCTGCTACTGAATTCAACATCATGTTAGATTCCTGTTTCCTCTTCATAGTATCACATTTTATAATTTCAATTAGCTATCATAAATTTAGAAAACCCTTATACTTTTTAGATTCTGTATCTTTATAGCTGTTTCCCACTCACTTAAAAGGATCTTCTTTTCAGTGCCTTTTCCCTCCTTAGCCACTATTGTACTTCTTTTCCATACTTAGACTCTCTTGCATTGAAAAGGCACCCTCTACTTTTCCCTTGCTGGGTTTTTCTGTCCTCTATGACAAGTATTCTGATATAAATGTAGGTCCTCTCCTCACCTTGACACATCTAAATAATTTATTTTGCCCTTGCCACAACATCAGCAAACATCGTGAACCAGACCTTATGCAAATCTCATTTCTCAAAATTGCATCTGGTACTGTTCTCTCTTCTGTGGTCTTGCATACATATAAGTGATACTTTCTTTCCCCTGTTCAGAAACCCACAATTGTGCCAATTCTACGAAGACAGTAATGGTCCCACAGACCAATGCATCTTATTGACATTATTACTCTCCACAGAAATGATTCCTAATGGTAAAATTTGATTTTCTAAAACTAAGTAAAAGGCCATAGGTAAGAGTTGTTTTACTCACCCTTTCTGAAGTCTAAATTCAGCAAAACTATTAAGTGATTGTTTTAAATGAGCAGATACTTGAATGTCCAAACTGTTTTGCTGACATGAACTATATAAGCAGATTTCTAGGTGTGAGGGCACTGGTTTTTCTCACTCCTCTTTCTTTTTTTCTCAGCTAGATGATGTCTCTGAACAGATTCATTGCTGTTACCAGCAGCTGTAATGTCTCAGTAGATAAATACACACACATGAACAGGAAAGATGATGCCTCATTTCAGGTAAGATATATCCATCTGCATTATCTACTGGTATCTCATGCACCAGGCTGGCCTCTAGCAGAGTTTGGGTTCTCATCCAGCAGCTTGAAGAAGGGCAAACCATTGAAATGCAAGACGAGGGATACTACTTGAGTATGAAACATAACATTACAATGTTTCATTTATATGAACTCTACCAAATGCAAGGCATTGGAATTGATTAAAATTTAGAACAATCTGAATTTTTTGTTTTTTCTAAACACACTAAATAGGCCCTTAATATTTCCTTTAACAACTCTGATAATTGCCTTTATATTGAGTAAATAGGTCCCTATGTAGCAATAAAAAACATTATTCATATGAAATAAAATTGAATTAATATAAAGGATAGATTAACCTCTACAGGAAAACAGATATGTCTATCTAAACTAATGATATACTCTATAAATTATGTATGAATCTGATAATTCTTTGCATTACTTGATAATTTAAGAAGACTGTTGGCTTAACTGCAAAGACTGGGCTAGCACAGTCAAAATCCTGTTTCGAGAGCTCTCTCACAAGTAGAGTAAGAGTCATGAAAAGAAACTGAATACATTTGAACCCTTGTTATTACTGAAGATAAGAACGTGATCCTCAGGCTCAGAGGGAAGGGGGCTATAATTCTTAAACTAGCCATGGCAACTTTCATTCTTTCCCTGCAACACGCACAGCAATCTCACATCTACCCATTTAGCAATGTAACTCTCTAGCAGTCATTTCACTCTGGGTTCTGCCTATTGCAAACAGATATTCAGGTTTCCTTCAGGCACTCAGATAAATATTTTTTTACCCTCTCTTATTCTTGCTAGAAGTTAATTATGGACAGAATGAAAGTCAGAGCTCGTGTATCAAAATAAAAGTGAGTACTTAGTGTTGTGTAAGGATAAACCAAGCATGTAAAAGGATGTCTATAATGCAAATCCCTTTTTGAAAGATTTTCGGCCATGAAACTTCTTCAGTGTTAAGATCAATTAATGAATTCACATAAATTAAAAACTAACCAGCTATAATGTAACCAAATAAAGTAATTAATACAAATCCTGGGCATACATTTTGCTTTGTTTTGTTCAAAACAAGAAACATCCAAAACTTAAGATTTGCCATTCATTCTAAATCAACTTCAAGTTTTCTTTTTTCTTTTCTACATCAAAGAGGATATATAAGGCGTGCTAAAGAATAAGATCCTTACAGCAGAAGTATTTTTGACAAAACCTATATATATTTTCACATTACCACACGTTTTTTATTAAATTCTTTGCAGTTCACCCTAATTCACTCTTAATAGGTAGTGTTAGGAAAACTGGAGTGTGAAATTGAGGAGAAAATATAGACTTACATTTCAGAACCTCATCAGAGACTCAAAACATCTGTGTTTGGTGAGAGCGGTAATTTGTTTTCAGCACCCCATCTTGTAAGAATTCTTTTCTTGCAATGAAGAACAAATGCATACACTGGTAGTTTTGATTCCACATACAGCATTCCAGGTGTGGATCCATAAAACGGGAAAAAGACAAAATCTCGGTGGCAAATTTGAAATATGACAGAACAGTCCTATTTGATCTTGGGTAAAATACACACTCCCAGATTGTTTTAACTATTTCAATGCTCAACTTTGAAAAAAATTTAAGAGATTTAGTAAAACATCTCTTTAACAGTGTAAAATGTCTCCTTAAGCCACCTGTGCACTAATGAGCAGAATTTCACTCAAATTCTTTTATTAGCTAGACAAAAACTAAAAAAAAAAAAAAAAAAAAAAAAAAAAAAAAGGAAATAGGGAAAAGAAAATCTGGCTAAGGTCCAGTGCACCATTAAAGAGCCAGATCTCAGTCCATCAAGAAGATGAAGGTTGAAATACAAGAGAGGTGTCCATAAAGAAATGCATAGCCTGGAAAACTATTATTTTAAGTCAGGGCAGCTCTTGCCAAATAGGAAGTTCTGTGTATGGATGAGTCACATTTCCTTCCAGACAGAGTGACTGAGGCAGATGAGGTGATGAGGACAGAGCTCAAGTAATCGAGAATACAAGCTTTTACCAAAGCAGATGGGGCCACCAGCCCCATCAATTTCTCTGTTACACAACTTCCCAGACAGTAATTAAGGATCAGTTGGAATTAGTAGTGTTTCATTTGAATCTTGACTTCAGAGATCTAAATGTTCAAAGTCAGAAAAAGCAAAAGAAAAAACAACTCACTCTTTTTCAAAAAGCATCACAGGTTTTTTGTGGTGCCTCAACACCCACCTATAAAATGTGAACAGCAGTACATCCTCTGTATCTCAAAGGAATTTTGTATGAATTCATTAGAGAGTGTAAACAGATTGAACCATAATAACCAGGGCTGTATGAATACCAAAGCCTGAGAGAGACTAGAGTGAGTATCTTCTGTCCCTGGCTGATACATGAGGCCACTTGGAAATGCCAGATGCTCTAGCTGCAAAGCAAAGCACTGTCACTGAGGATTTTATGAATTTAAGATTACAGAAAGCTTAAACAGAGGACAGCAGCAGACAGTTTACATGTGACTTCATA
The DNA here is from genome assembly GCA_013400235.1 of Oriolus oriolus. Taxonomy (NCBI): domain Eukaryota; kingdom Metazoa; phylum Chordata; class Aves; order Passeriformes; family Corvidae; genus Oriolus; species Oriolus oriolus. The sequence continues at coordinate 118,459 of VXBT01002043.1, forward strand.
TGCAGAAAAATGACTCTGTAACTAATTGGGGAGACTGGGGAGGGAAGAATAAGGGAATAATGCAGCAGCACAAAATACTGATGACCTATATGGGAAATGACTATTGTGCAGTTAAGTTCAACTTCAGAAAAGAGGATGAATTTTATATTGAGTAAAACAAAAAATTATGAATTAAAAAAAATGTAAAATTATTCCAAGAATTTAATTTTATGCTTGACACAGCATTTCATGGGTTTGATTTTATAATATCCCTGATTTATGTAAGACTATAAGTCACATCTGATAAGAAAATAAAATATTGATAATATTTTACAAACTCTAAGATGATTTGCATCTAAGATGTAACTTCACAGCCTGTTGGTTTCTAATATATATGTTGTTTATATTCCTAAGTACCAGCCAATATTAAGACACTCTATCCTATGTTTCTGGAGAAGTGGAAGGGGGAAGCAATGCTCCAAGTCTAAAGAGTCTCTCTTGTTTTAGCTTCTTTGAAAACGTCATCTTTACATGTTCTCTTTTGACTGTTCTAGTCTATGGCAGTCGAGGACAAGATGCAAATAAAATTATATTCCCCAAATCCAAAACAAAATCTATTAATCTATTTCAGTTTTCCAATTTCATTTTGATTTTCAGTCATTTTACACAGTCATTTAACCCTCCTTTACCGTTCTCATTAAAATATCTTATAAATTTAGCTAATACTAGCATATTTATAGCTGCAGTGTTAAAATATGCATAGAATTAAGAAGATTCATAGAGGAAATAATCTTAAACAAATGCTACCACACATAGTATTTGATATTCTACTGGACCAGATTTTGTTATCTTACTGCTTTATTTTACTACTGACTTGGGTCTCAGATACTCTCGCAACTTTCTGTTCCCCATTTAACAATGAAAGAATATGCATTCTACCAGGTAAAATTATCAAAATATGAAAAAACAAACAAAAAACCAAAAAAAACCCCAGCCCACGTCTGTAAACTAATTGTTAGCTGAATGTATCCTGCAAATAAAGCACATGCTGGTTTCCATAATGACAGTAATTAGTCATTGCATCCACTGGCCAAGCACTGCAGAGAACCATCCAAACCACGAATTTGTAAACCAAGAATGGTGCCTGATTGGAAATAATAACAAATCTGAGGAAGCCCTTCGTTCCACTTTGCTTATGAACTCAGATCAGACCAGCCAACTGAATAGCTCCTCTTGTCCTTCATGTCTAAAAATCTGTTCTCTGTAATCATAAAGGGTTTCATAGCTACCTCCCCACCGCCCCTGAGGCTGTGCCACGGCCATGCTGTGGTATCAATATGGTGTGCTGTGGTATGCTGGGATCAATAGCCATTGGAAGACCCCTCTTATTTTTGAGGTGTTGCAGCACTGGGGAGCAGGTTTCCACACGCTGCTTTTTGAGAGTTCCTGTCTCTGCACTGGTGTATTAGCAAGAACCAGGAAGGAAGAGACAGTATTTGTTAGCACACCATCTCAAGGTTTTGCCCAGCCTGAGGCTGATTTTGATTTGTGCTGGAAGTTTTCTCTCATTTAATCCTTCTTCATCAGGCTTTCTACTGAAGGCTCTCTGAAAATCTCAGCTGAGGCAGAACCTGATCTCTCCTATCCTAAAGAGCAACTGTGCTGCACCATTGCCTGTGGAACACGTCTTCCTAATGGAAGACCCAGCTGAATGTAGTATTAATCATACTACAAAACCCTTGTCTAGACTGTATCAATTTACTTCTTCCTGGCAGACACACAGGTGAGAATAAGCAAATGAAAATATGTAAATGTTAGATTCATGAATATTGGTGAAAGATACTAGTGAAACCAGCTGTACTACTCACGACTGGTATTTGACAAGAGTAAGGAAGTGATGAGAAGAAAATGAACTTAGTGTATTTGGTATAAATTCCCCAGAATAATTATTGAAAAGAGAAGACACTGAGGTGCCATTTCTGGACAATGTGGAGGTTTTTAAAAACATTTAAATAACTGGAAGAAACCAAAAAAGATGACTGAAAAAATACAAATAATAGTCACCCCATTCCAGGGAAAAAATGCTTGAGATTTTAATAATCACTAAAAGGCAGAAATTTTGCTGATTAAAAGAATCAGTGGAGTGGTAAAGATTTCTGAAATCTGCTAGCTATTCTACCAGCATCTCACACTCCGTGTTTCTACTGCAATGATTACGCTGCAAGTTGTTCAAAAAAACATGTCTCTCTCCATCTAGTTTTTGAAAGGTAAGGCAGAGAATGAGACAGATTCTGTAGCTTTTTGTCATTTAAGAGAGAACCAGATTCTACAGGTCTTGGTCATTTAAAATGTATGAGAACCTGCCTTCACAGATTTGTGATGGACTCAGGAATTTTTTGGAACAGAATTGATTCATACATTCACTCACCTCCCACAAAAAAACCCCTGTTTTAATAAGCTAGCACAAATTAATTTATTTGACATACCTGTAGCTTAATACTCCTATCAAAAGATTCAGAATACTGTACATGTGAAGACAAGCACGAACTGTACATTTAAATGGAGACTGTCACTGCAGAAGACAATGATTAAAATAGAAAAAACCAGAAGATACATAACCAGGAAGGGTATTACATGATACAAGAATATCTTTGTGGCCTTCCAACATTGTCATTTACAGAATATATTCTAGGCAGAAAAATAACCAAGAACATATAAAACCAGTAAATGTTAATAGGAGGGGGTGCAGGGGAGAAGAGAGGAAATCACTGAAAAATATAGAATTCTAACCAAGCAGCCCTCAGAAACCAAAAGAACTTAAATCAAGTCAGTGAATTTCTGAAAAGAAATTCTAAAATTATCTCTATGTCTAAAAATGAAAAAGGTACACTGTTTCTCAGGAGATTTCATGAAAAAAATATTATATCCTAAATCAAACTGGAAAATGCAGATCTAAGTTAGCAAATTAATGTCCACATATCAGTTTTCCACAGTTAGCTGAGAAAGAATTAGGAAGATAGCAAAATAATCCTTCCATATAAATTTAATCCCAAACGAAAATAAAAACCAAAAATACACTACTTTGATTATCCTGGTACTTATATAGCCCTAATTTTTCAGTCGTACCTTAATCTTTAATGAACACTTGGAACTAGTAACTTGCCTTCTGAAAACACTAAACAAGTACTACTCTCAAGGATCTTATGATGATTTTCCCAATATCCATGGGGGGAAAAAAAGTGATCATATATAGACAATTAGAATCAGTTTTATTTGTTTTTTATCAGCTGGTCTATACAGAACATGTTGCTGTCTAGCAGTGCTTCCATGATACAGTTTTAAGTGATTAATTCAGTATATACTTCATTTTTTGGTCCTTTAATGTAAATTCACATTATGTACAATTTCTTTAGAAACTATTATAATGCTCAATCCATAATCTAGTATTGAGGGGACATGATTAGATTAAATTTTCATTTTAGTGTCAAAAAAAATAGAAAGAAAAATGTTACTGTTCCTTACAGTTTTTCCCTGTCTAGATGTCTACGAATACCCTTGTCACTCTTATGTTCAAAATAGTTGGAGAAAAACTTCTTTAGTGAACTCTGATACTACATTTCCATTATAAACCTGCATTTGTTGCACTTCATGCAAAGTCCATACAAAATAAAGTTTAATTTCACAGAAGCATAGAATAATAGAATGTTAAGGGGTTGGAAGGGACCTTAAAGATCATTCAGTCCCAAACACCCCTGCCATGGGCAGAGACATCTGCCACTAGACCAGGTTTAACCTGGTCATGAGTATAAGGTATAGTAGTAGTTTCATAAGGTATGGTTCCTCAAGTGAATGTCAAAGTCTAAAAAAATACTACTAGATGAAGAAAATACTAAAACCAGAGGAGAAATGTTTCTTTAATGCAACTTTCATGTCTTCCCATAGCAGGACATATACACTTCATGTGTGGTTAGAACTGCAAATGTATATGTATCTTACTAATAGCTTTTTTTACTAGCTCAAAATAGTCTTATAACCCTATTACAGATCACTATACCTCACTCATGATCTGTGGAATACCTACGATCCAGATGTCATTAGAAGGAAGGAAGAGAGGAAAGGAACATATATTTGTAAGCAAGGAACCAAACAAAATTAAAGTAATAAATATTTGAAAGTTTAACTTATTTCTTATTGTATTGCCAATGAAATGTATTGAGACAACCATGCACAAGGTAATCCTAACTTTATACATGCCTCTCTTGGGTTTTAAAAGTAAAAATGCCTGTAGTCTAAAAAGGGATTTTTATACTATTTATTTCCAGTTCTTCGACATTTTTGTTACCTTTAGTTTCTTTTGTTCGTAGACACTAAAACTTACTTTTATTTCAATAGGGCAGGTTTGCAGCATTTGAAACTATGTAAATTATACTGCACAACACATAACCAAGTATGAATTAAGAGTACTGCCAACTTAATCCACGGGCATTATCAGTGGCATGTATCTGAGAAGTCGGACAAAAATTGATAATTAATCTCTTATTACAAAAACCACACTCTGAACATCATTAACATTGAAACATTTCAGTGCATTCCATCCCCAGTTCTGGTTAACGAGAAGGTAATCAGTGGCAACAACAACATTTTTTATGTGTTATGAATTATTTCAAAATTAAAAAAAACTTATGAGAACTTAACAAACATAGTTTAAACAGATGATTTATAATGGTGCACAGAGAAGAAACAGTCCATATAAACATGAAGATGTACAAACAGCCAACCCAACAAGTTAAAGTACTTCCAAATGCTTCTTGTAGTAGTCCCAATAAACATCCAACAGTTTGGTTTTTTAGGATAATCTTTGTGAATTTCAGATATCACATAGTTGATAGTCGCATGTTGATTTGGACTGGTTGAACATAAAGCCCCAAAGCTCTACCTCTGCCACAAAATTTATTGGAGGAGAAATTACTTTCAGACGGCTTGAGGAACAAGCTGCTAAGAAGTTTGCAGTTTCCCATCTTCGTTCAAGTCAAAATGCTGCCAGTGATAGTGATCCAAACTACCGTAAGAGAAAATGAATACCAACTCAAAAATTTTTCTGCGCCCAGAAAAACAGGAATTTTAATTATAAATTTTTCCACTAAATATTTCTAATTTATTGTTTGAATTTGGTTTTGCATGAAGATTAATTTTACTTTCTAGGTCAGTTTTAATTTTATTCATATTTTATTCCAAAAGATTTGTCTATTTTCCAGGTTCTTGTGATCTTGCAATCTTAGAGCATATCTCATTTATGAGGAATTTCTAAATCAATCCCATGAAAACATCCAAGCATGAGAAGTTTTGGAGAAGGTCACTGACATGCTGAGGTGTGTACAGAGGATGAGTTGTTGGAATAACATAGGTCAGAAGTTTCCTTATAAGAGGACTGGGAAATGGTGGAAACACTCACTTTGGATAACATAGCTGGGTCAGATAAAATATCCACCTATGTCAGCGTACTGTCTCCTCCAGTGATCAACAAAATGTACCTGGGGAAAGACTGGAAGAGCATGGCAAACATCTGGTGTTTTTTCCCAATAATATCATCCCACCCTTCAACAATTTGTGCATCAGGCCTTTGTGAGGTTTCCCTAGCAGTAATTTTTGAGATTTTTTTCTTCCATAAAAGAAAACCAGATGAAAAATTCCTGCTTAAAAAACTTGCCACACACGACAGGATATGATTTGTTTTCCTTTCTCTGTAATCTTATTTACAATAATTCTACATGAAATGCATGAGCACTGACAGTAGTTCCCACCAAAGACACATGAATAATGAGTGCATACATATGCAAACTAAAGAATTTACTGATTTTTTTTTCTGTCTTTTCCACCTAAATAACATCAATTCCCTAATTAGGAAGCTGAAACAGTGTCACCTGATTTATGTACCCATCAAAGACTACTAGCAGTAAACAGCAAAAGTGAAAAAACTGACTCAATCTTCCAGATTCAAACAGATCGACCAAATGGCAAACACTGCTTTTTGTCAAAGCACTCAATAGGTTCTTTTATTCTCACAAGTATGTCAGACAGCTAACACAGATGTAGAATTACTGACTGTCTCAAAATACACAAGAGTAAAAAATTAAAGCCAAGTTTAGCTTTATTATTAATGCAGTAATTAAACAAGGTCCATTGGATGAGTAAGATTGCACATAGAGGAATTATTGGAAATTTCATTTTGGGTTATATTTTCTTACCAATTATAAAAGGTTTTTTTTAATTTGGATATGTCAAGTGTATTAATATATTTACTTAAGTATTGTGTAAGTCTTCTTCTGTTTTAAAAATATATGTCCTAATATGCCATAATGGCATCTTTAAGCAGGTCACCACATTGAATTCAATGGGATTTGGTACAGATCTGCAACCCACTGATGACTAAGATCAGACAAAAAGAAATTTTAACTAGTTTTTTTTCCATATTTTTTTTCTTCTTTTTTTTTTTTAATACTGGAAAATTATTTAAATCTGGAACTACTGTTTCACATCAATACTTGGAGGAGATAAATAGAAATTCTTGAGTACAACTGACCAAAATGCAGGATGTTTCAAAAGAATTGTAAGATTTTAGAATAATTTTCGAATTAAATAGAAAATTGTTTTGATAACGTTAGGGAAGAAGGATAAAAAATTCATTGGATCCAAGGAATTTTTATTCAAAATGTTTTGCTTCAGAACCACAAAAGACCAACAGACATATCTAAGCACGTAGAGCTGCCGTTTGTTTCCTTCCATCACCCAACACAACCAACAGGCAGGATGTTCCACAGCCACGCTTGCTTTCTCCCGAAAATACAACACATTGTTCGCTGTCAGCAAAGGTGTTTCCTTGTCCCTGTATGGCTACGGGCACAGTGGTTAGACCAGTCACCTGGGCCACAGAAGACACAGGTGAATGTCTGCTTTATTTACCTAGAGGATTTAATTTGTTTACTTTATACACTATAAGGTCTGTGACCACAGAGTTTGGAAGTAAATGCCTTGTTTAATATTTTATGCTCTTCCACCTTTTAAAAATAATTACATACCACCTCTTGTAAAGAAATGCTCTCTGTTTTTATCATGTTTGCATTTCTCCCTTGCAAGTCTTCTATTTCAAGACTTTAATGCACATCGAAATCCCTGCCCTGCTAACGGGAACTGATATTTCAACCCGCGATTTGGGTATCAGAGGTGAACGTTTTGGTTCCTGCATAAGACTCTGTTCTCACAGACATCCACACACAGCCTGTACTGTAACACTTGTAGGCTATGCTAAAGCTGACAATGGTTCCCAAGAAAATCCTTGTTGAAATATAACCTGGTTTTTGGAGGGAAAAAAATTTAAAACCCAAACCACACCAGCATTTTCTGACCTGCTATGTAGTCTTATTGGAAACATTTTATGCTAAAAGAAAGATTTTTTTTTTTTAATGCACATACAGAAAGAAAGAACTTTGTAAGCACACAAGAAAAGGATTTTGGCCATGCCACTATGTTTTTCTAATCAAAATATCTTCTCAGTTCAGCCACTCTGCCAAAACTTCTGATACTATTCACACTTTAAACATCCATTAAACAAATCAGCTCATTTTAATTATTTTCCATTCTGATAATTTCATTTGTCACTGCAACAATTAAGAGGAGATTAATGTTTCCTCAAGACTGCCTTTGCCTTGACATTTGTAGGATTCTTCTTAAATGTCATTGCTTTTTCTTAATAAGATGACTCTTTTTAAACAAATATTTATGTACGCAATTAGAGAGTTAGTACACAAGGCCCTGCCAAAGAGCTTTGTTTGCAATACTACATCAACCTCAACTCTGCAATTAGTTGTGGAGTTACATAAAAATCTTTGGTTCAATTCACTGTTGAGGTGTACACACCTCTCTTCAATTACCTCCTTATAAAGCAATGTTAAGTGGAAGAACTTAGGACAGCTCACAAGGCTTTTGCTAGACCAAATCAGCAAGTGAGGTAATTTATTTGAGCAACCTGCTCACCTGTGTAAATGCCTCACCTGTTCAAAGGCTACTGAAAAGCCCACTTCAAAATTTGATATCACTACCCTTTATAACAAAAGTCTAACACACAAAATCCCAGCTGTCAAAGGTGCCATCTATTAATCTTTTACAAAAAAAAGCAGAATTTTTGAAAAAAACAAGAAAACCATAAAAACACCTGTCAACCTGACCCCTTCCTTGAAATAATCTCAAAATATGGGTGTTTTTGGAAAGTTGTAGTTTTGAAAAAAATATAGATAACTTACTATAATTTTAAAATTTACAGCTAAATTTATCTTCACTATAAAAGTATTTGATTTAAATTCTAGCATCCAACATGAATCTTCAAACCTTTGCAATATGACTGATCTTTGTGAGCTGCAAGTTCTCCTCTGTTTCCCAAAATGCTCCAAGTTTATTTATGCTCTTGTAGCCTCAATGTTGGTATATTTATTAAAACTGAAAACACCCATTTTGACAGTTTCTACTCTTGAATGTTGTAGTTGAAGACACAATTATTATCAATATATATTGATATTATTTCAATATAAGTCAATAACATTCACTGGTGTTATTGCTGTTTATCTGAAAATTAATTTAGTACCGACTTTTGTGCTGGACCTTACCATACCAGAAAATAATAGCTTGATCTGAGCAGAAAATGGAACCATTTAGTTGCCCTTCAGCTAAAACCCAAATACATTCTCTGACACTGAAAAACTGGCTTGAAATTTAGACTGCTCATGGTCAGATATTTCAGATATAACTAGTGAACTGTCAGTCTATTACATTTCAAATCTGTTTACTTCCATCAAATTTATTGCAGCTTTCATTGAAGTAAGAATGAATGCTTTGCTACACAGTAAAGTGCCTTTCAAATATCATACCTTCTAGCAGTATGAAACTGTCTGAAATGTTGGGAGATTTAAAGTGGTGAGATAAACTGTCAGCTACTCTTCAAAACATATACAAATAATAGGTCCAGTTTCAAATCAGACTGCCTAAAATTAGATGCTTAAACGAAGATTTTGAAGCACTCAGGAATGATCTGAACTCAATATTCCTGTTTGCTGATACCAGAGGATAATTTCACACCAGCTATAAATTCAGACACTTCATGCTGCTTGAAACTAGGACAGCTACTGCCAAGAATCTGTGACAGTGAAAACTTGGTGCAGTTGCCCCCAAACCGTCTTTAATAATTTCTTCAGTTGAAGAAACAATTTGTTCTGCTTTCCTCATTCATTTTCTCACTCATTACTTGATAAACCCTCCTCAGTTTCTCTTTCTCTGAGGTCTCCCAGGTCACTTGGTCCTTGTCCTATACATATACATACATATATATGAGTATCTCTTGAATAATATGTATCTTATCAAAAATTAGGAAGTGCAGCTATACGTAGTTCAGAAACTGATAGAGATCTTTGGGAAAGCAGGAAAAAGATTGCTTAATTTGAAGAAAAAGCTGAGAGAAATTTCTACAGAATAGGGCAACAGGGGAAATACAAGAAACTGAAAATACTACTGAACAATTTGCATTTATATCAAGTGAGTTCTCAGAGTTTGGGTATCACAAATGTGTACACAGAAAAACGTGTGATTCAGAGATGTTTATGTAAAAGCAGTAGCAGTTTCAGTAGCAGCTGATTCCAAAGTTACACATTTAATAAGCTAAAGCCCAGCAGACTAGGATTGATAAACATACCAGGTACTAGCTGCCACTTGAAATTCCTTTGCACCTTAGCAATGGGTGTGTGGGTATCAGTGTATAGAGATGTGTTCCTGTATGAAAAATTGTATGTCAACTGTTTTAGACAGTTTTGTAGGGTTATTATTCCTCTTCTTGAGCACCTTTCTGAGGAGAACCAAGGGAAGTGAGAGGTGTAGCTGTGAGACACGGGCATTCAGGTGTTTTAAGATCTTAATGAAAGTGTACATAGACATCATATTTCACCTTTGTTATCTCTGTAAAGAAGACAGGTTTAAACTGAGCTAAAAAAACTCTTTATATATCCTCTTTCCCTGCTTTGTGGATTATGGGCTTTACTGTAGGGCTAGTGGATGATGTATCATGAGAGAGAGAACTTTTACTGTGCTGATAATTCCCAGCATAAGAACACAGCCCTTCTTGCCTGATGAAGATTTTTGTTTTTCATTTTTTAACCCGTTATATGCAAAGTAAGAATGACCTCAAACAGGTTTGGCTGTCATTTGTGCCCTGCCCAAACTCAAAAAATTAGTTGCTTAAAACCATCAGGTGACACTACTGAAAAACTGATGGAAACAAGTACAGAATCAAAAGTTGTATTTTCAGCCATCCAAAACCTTTCAGAACCATGACCTCTAATAAAGCTAAGCTTCAGTGGTCATTTAGCAGCAGTTTATTTCCAGGTAACTGAAATTCAGGTAAGGCGATGTAATGAAGTTAGAAATAGCATGTAATGTGAGAAAAGACTTTTAGAGATATTTTTTTTTTTTCTGATTCTGTAATACCACTGAGCAGTGGTTACATTTATCTGCCCAGTGCAGTGACAGATATATTTTACTACTTCTCTTCCCAAGAAACAGTATAAAGTCCATCACAGCTCTATGGAAAATTGAGTACCAGTTCTATTACTTCAATTTAGCAACCCACAAATCCTAAATTCTGAAATGCTAACTAACAGACTAAGTCCATATCAACAACACAGAGCCTGAAAAACAACTGAATATTTAAGCTCCAAATTAACCACATTTTAAGCTCTCTCAAATGTGTGAGAAAGACAATCCTGGATATGTAAATCCATGCAAAAAATTTCCTCTGCTTGTAAAGATGTGTAGTAGGTAATTGCACTGTAAGAAAATTATTTTATCTAATATATTGATAGTCTGCAGCTATCACTTCCTTTTACGCATCTTTGCTTTCTGACCTGATAATTTTTAGAAAGCATTGCTCCAGAAAAGGGAGGAATTCTTAATAGTTGTGTGGTAAATTGCCTTAAAATGTTTTTACTTTAAATGGTTTACTGTTTTTTCTTGATAAAACTGGTCTTTTGTATGAGAAACAGTATTGCACAAATGTGCTGAGTGAATGTAGAAGTTTCTCTTCTTTGCAGAGGTTATGTTCAAAGGAGTAAAATGCATCTCAGTCCTCTGTATAACCAAGTTCCCTAATAACCGAGAATTAAAATCCAAATTGTCAACATTGCAGCTATAAAAACCCTAGCAAGGTAATTGAACCATTAGGACAGCTTGAATACAAACTAAAGATTCCAAAAGACAATAAAATATTGACAAGCTTCTCCTCTTTCCATTTTTTCTGCTCAGCGAGGCTTGCACATCCTTGTGAGCTGAGGGACAGGAGCTTTAGTAGAAGTAGCACTTTCGCTGTTGGTTCATTATCGTCTCTGCCCGTCTTTATTCCACCGCTGCCCTTTTAGGTGTAAAGCTCCAAGGGACACTGAGGCAAACACTGTTTTGAGGAAAGCTGTGGTACAGTATTTGCTAACTGAAATATTATGCTTGCAGAAGCACTCTCCTGGTTACTCTCTGGCTGCCACACCATCTGCTCTGTTTCACTGCTACCTCTTTTTCACAGCACTTGGCCCCTTTTAGACAGAAGAATATTATACCAAATATGATAACAGGTACCAAAGATAGAATTTCAGTTTGCCTACTGCTAATAAAAAGCCTCCTAGAGAACGTTATTTTAAAAACCCACACATTTTCATGGCAACACAGACTTAATGACCTATGAAAGCTTAACTGCGTTCCAAAGAGGGTAACTCTACCACATATAACATGAGCAAGTCAAGTATGAGGGAGTAAGGAAGGTCATCTTAAATGCATTCTTTACAGAAGAGTAAAGGATAATGCTTTTTTAGGAGTTAAGATGATCTAACTAAATCCAACGTGTAATGAACAAACTGAATGGAAAATGGAAACAGAAACCTGTTAACGTGGGGGGAAAGTGTGTTTAGGGAGAATTAAGTGCGCGAGAAAGCAAGGAAAGGTGGAAACAAATATTGTACTTATATGCACAAAAAGGTATCAAGAAATATGTTCTCAAAACTTGGAAGAAGTCACTAAGTCAGGTCTCATTAAAGCTGGTGGAAGACATTCACTTCTGAAAGAATACTTAGAACAACATACTGTTTAGCTCTCAGAGGATAAAAACAATGCTCTTTCAATTCATCAACACAAGAAAAAGCCAGGGAAAGAGCCAGAAACAGGACATCTTGAAACAATAAATTTGCTGTATTTTCAGAAGCACAGATTATGTAAGAATAAATTATAAAATAGACATATCTGCTTGAAAAATATACATATCTGCTCTATTTAGGGCAGTGTATTTCTCTAGCAATGAATATAATGATGAAGTCCTCCAAGATACCTCTCCTTCCTAGGACTCCACATAGACCCTCACCTGCAGGTTGTCACAAACCCTGATTTAGGACGCTGCCAGCTATGCCACTCTTCAGGAAGAACATGATCTACAAAATACAGATATATGATATAATGGGTAATCCCTAGTAAGCAAACCATTTGATAATGTTTTCAATGATGCACTTTTCTGTTCTTTTAGCTTTCTAATATACATATCATGTATGTAATATCTGTATCCAGCCACGCTCATGGCACTTTCTCTGCATTGTTTACTCTTTGCTTATCTCCTGCAGTGTGTAAATAAGATTTTAAACAAAATCGAGCCACATAAAGTACACAGGGGACCTATTTTCTTTGTCACTACATCTACACGGCTTGATCACTCTGTCCTGCAGCTTTATCATCCCTAACTGTGTGCACGTCTCAGGATTACGCCACAGGCTAAGGAGATGCATTTTCAGAAAAAGCCAGTGTAAAGGAAGAAATGGTAAGTGGCAGCTGATCAATTAGTTTTTTTTTGTTTGGTGTCGTGGGGACTCCATTATGGAAGAACTCAGATGAAAAGAAGTTAATCAGCTGCAGCCTTTTGATGAAACTGAAAGTGGACAAAATCTGATTTTCATCATATGGATAAATAGTGAGATTAATTATGCCAAAAGTAATTATGCCAGGTGGAACTATTAGATGAAGTTTTACACATTTCTTTTAATATATAATATAGAGACAAATATATTTTGGAAAATACTTTCCAGCTTTTTTTAAGTTATCACCAGTACAATTATTCTCCTTCTTTGTTTCACTAAAGCCTTATATTTGAAGTTACTGCCCATACATGTAAGCCATATAAGCAAACAAAATATTATACAGGTCAAAATATTAACGTATTCAGTATCATGATAAACCTACATTCAGAAAAAGGATTTGGGGAAAAATAAAGTAAGGATGGTTTCCTCAGGGAAAAATTTTAGTTGAAGTATCTGCTGGAACATTCAATTAGTAATTTTAAACTTGTCAGCTAACTTCAGTGCAGTCTCCATTCACATAGCCAAGTGTTCATAACTAATTCTCCTTCTCCACCTTCCCTATTTAGAACCTTCTTGCCCCATCCTATTTGGCAACATGGCAAACAGCATTTATTTGTTCACCTGTGCAAATCCTCCCCAAACTAAGAAACAATGAAACATTCAACCTACAGAAACCATTTGTTAGCTATGCACTATTTGGTATAGATTTTCTTGGCTGAGAAGGCCACAGACCTCCTTGGAGTCCACCTGCTGTGGCAGTCACGGTCTCAGTGACACAACTGAGAAGCTCCTGTGGTTCTTCAGCCCCAGTTACAGCCAAGGTTTTTACAGTATTAAGGATTCAGCTGCAGCCTATATGGTCAGCACTGAAAGAGTTAATCCTTTTCCAAGGCTACTTGTTTTCAGTTAATATATTTCAAAGGATGCAGGCAGATGGCATCACTTGCAAAGCTATTGTTTTAGTTTTTCAAGAGACACAGCAGCACCTGGAAAGCATTCAAAAGTTACCACCAAATGGGATAAAACCAGAGCCTGTGTGTTTGACAGAAATAAGTGAAATTCTTCAAAAAATAAAACATTGGGCATTTTTTAAAGATTGCTGAGTCGACTGAGTCTGTGTGGACATTTCAAATGCATCCATTTTCCTTGAAATCATATTGTAAAAGTCCTCATTGCAAGTCTTGCCAAGGTCAAACAGGAGGTGCCTGAAGTAAATGAACGCAAAAAAAATAATAATTCCGCACCTTTTAAAAAGCATATGAGTCTAGGCTTAGCCTAAATAGGCTGTCCCATTTCTTCTTTGCTGATTGTCTAATTATTCAAGCGCCTCAATAATGAAAAAATTAATTAGGAAAATATTTCTTCTGTACTGAAGAAGCCATTCTAATACACAATGCTTTAATAATCATCAGAATTAAGCTTTGCACAATAAAATGCTATCAGAACTTTTGCAGAACTCCAGTTGTATTGATTACCTGTATCTAGGAGTTTCCAGCTTGTTCCTTTAAATAATTTTCTCCTACATCAGTCCATAATATATGTCCATCTTAATGTCCATTAAATACATGCGTATTTTCTTGTCTTTGCAGACAAATCTTTAGAAAGATTGGATGTATCTTCACATCCTCAATTCCATGGTGCAATTGTGTATTGCTTCAAAGCACAGAAGTAAAAATAGATATGCAATCAAATGGGAGATGTCTACTAAGGTACAAGCATGATGCAAATGAAGTTCACTACAAAAATATTCCAGCTCTTTTTGTGCTACATAAAGCCTCAGGCTTCTTTCTCTGTATCTGATGCATTTGAGAACTATTGTTTGCTGCAGATGTGACCCAGCTTTATTGGCATGAAGCAGAAGGTTCCTTAAATCTAATACAGTAGCATTACTGAACTACACTACCTCTTTCCAGTGAGAGAAGGGAAAACACAGAAAGACCAGAAGAGGCAGAAATTAATGGAAGAAATACGCAAGAGAAAGAAAAGGCAAAGTAAAAAAAATCAGAAGCTTAGAAGGAAAAAAAAGGAAGAAAAAGTGATAATGACAACATCAGCACCACTAGCAGGATGCTGAGATCTCACTTGTGCACATACATACAGAAAAGACTCTCCACATCATGGACAAGCTCTGCCTGGAAAAGCAGGCAGGAAAGAATCTTACTGCCAAAACAATTACACAGTTTTCTGCCATTTTCAGTGATCCGCTGTCGATGACAGCCTAGTGAACTGATCATTTTTACATGCTTTTGCAGCAGTAAGAACCAATGGTTGACTGTACATGACTCAATCTTACGCACTGCGCCTACTTAATTACAAGAAATAGAATCAAAGGAAATAAAAATGACCCTGTGGCTTGTTGCTTGAGCCCACAGTGAGTCACAACAGCTGTTTTTGCGTGCAGCTGTACTACAAGGAGATAAGTGTTTTCAATGACTTTGTTTTATTGTAGCCAGGACCTTGAGAGTTTTGGACTGGGAAATTCAGGATTGTAGATTTTCAGATTACTGTTTCTCACTGTCTGCCTTTATTTTTGAAGCATTTTGGATCTACGCTAATAGAAGAGAAAATAAGTGCAGCCAAAACACATCTCCTAGATTAGAACTCCCAAAAAGGAGTAGTTGGATGAAGAAGTAGTTAAAATGCACCTTTTGTCCCTTATAAACTTTTTCAGATTTCAAGTGGGAAGACTCCTCACAGGCAATATTGAATCATCTATAAAAAGCCTAAAGCTAAATTTTAGACCAACTAGTATTGCAGAAGTAACTCATCTGAGATTTAGGGAGACCAAGGTTTGAAGCCTCTGCTTGGATCAATTCAGAACAGAAACCCAACCTGACTCTGAAAGAGTGGGTAAGTATTCCACCCACTGTGCTACTGAGTAATTTACAATTCTGGTCCCTAGCAGTGATCTTTTAATATTTTTATAAAAATTTAAATAACTTCCTTGGAGAGACTCAGGCTGTAAAATATGGAGGTGAAGATACTTAAAATGAGACCTGGCTTAAAGCCAAGGGATTTAAACTTTATTTTCTTACGTTCCAAAAGTATTCCTTAACTGCTAACCATTGTGCTAACTTCTGTTTTGACATCTTTCTTCCGATCTCTTTTCATCTACTGGGCATACAAAACAATGACAGTACTTCAGAAGAAAGTATCTTTGACCAGTCAGAATTTCCCACCTCTTGCACCACAGGCACCTGGTGTGTTTGCCTGCATAGTTAGCAGATTCCTCAAAACAAACAAATATATTGTTTTCATAGGCACATGCGTGTATCACGGAGATACAAGTAAATTTGATGTCACCATGCAAGAAGACAGCACGAATGCGAACGTAATACGGAAAATTTACTCTCTCTTTTTGTCCTATCTTCTTCCCCTAATATACACACATTAAAACAGAGACCAGCAATGCAGGTAGTGGAAGCACATAACAGACACCACAGCAAACTCAGACTGGTAGAATAAAGCTGACTTAGGGAAAAAAACCCCATCTAAATAAAAGTTTGCATTCTACATTAGGCTCCTCAATGAAGCTGTAACAATGTCAGAGCTATGTCATTATCACCACTCATTTGGCCCATTTGACATACTTTGATGTTAAGTAAAGTATGCAAAATGCTTTTACACAAGCCAAATCCAAAATAAATGCAATGGTCTCACATGCAGTACTGATCTACTCTTGTACTCAGAATATACATAAATATTACATATTGAAAAAAAATGTACTCTGTCATTTCACAAGAGAAGCATTTCATTTGTTGTAATAAATTACTAATCTGAGAGACTGCAGACAGAGTCATGTTTACAATATTTCAAGGTTCATCTTATTTCCTTGTTCTTTTGTGCTGTCTTGGCAGCGAGATGTAATTCATGATTTCTTTTTATCAGTCTGTAATGGCAATGCAGTAAATTAAATCTGAGGTTATTTTAGCCAATCATAAATCCTGATTAGTTGTAGTCTAATTAAGGAATAATGAATGGGGAAGTGACAAATTTCCTCTTCCTCATTTTTTTTTGTAATTAGAATGCATACTGCACATCAATCAAATAATCTACCTTATTAAAAATCACAAACTTTTTTTGGAGCCCACATGCTTTTTTGTTGGCAGGAGCATTTATCAGGTTTTACGGCCAGCTGTCAAGAAATCATAAGGTACCAACATTAAGCTATCTATCTGATAAATATCCTCAAGGAAAGATGAAAAATAATCTGCCTTAGCTGTTACAAGAATGCTGAAACAGCGTGCAGTCTTTCCACTAAGTGTAGAAGAGGGTCAAGCCTTGATGTTAAAATAATTATTTAGGTTGTCAGATAACAACTAGGGACTAATAATTCTTCCAAGCTCTTAAACTTCTACGATTTAGTCTTTTGTGTCACTTGTACTCCTCCAAGTCTTGAAGTGGAGTGAAGCAGCAATAGAATAAACTGAGTGGTGAATAAACTAGAGGTGAAAACCTCTATAAAGAAGATGGATAAACACAACTTTCCACATTATTAAGTTCACAAGCAACAGACAAAATATACTTTGGGGGCTTAAATCTTATGCACAAAATGTGAACTAAGGTAGTATTGAATAAGAGAGTTAAAGAATGTTCAAAATAAAGGGATTTGCTTTTTAGAGAAAAGAGGGGCAAAAATACAAAATATAATTGTAGCCAAAATGCCCAGTTGGAATATTTTGTTGATCCTATATGACAGAGGGGGTTCAGATTTAGAGTCTTACTCTTCTTTTTAATGGGACTGCTCCTACTCACTGCTGCTCCCCAGATCAACACCTTCCTTAGTGAATAAGACTGACAAGGCCACAAAGCATTACATGGAGGAACACACAAAGAGTGTTTCTGCTTTTCAGTAAGGAGCATGAGGCAACAACTGCAACACCACGCAATGTTTCTGAATTAAATGCTTTTAGTTTTTATCTGTTCGTCTGTGGAATATTTTTGTTTCAACTATTTCTTTATTTCCTTTAATTTTTTCTCCAGGACAGCAAATTCTGTTTGCAAAATGATTTCTTCAGCAACAAATCAAATTCTCAACAGAAAAATATTTCCCTCAGGAAGGTTTTGACCAGGGCTTCTACAGCTCATCCCAAGGCTGACAAAACTGACTCATTCTCAGGAGTTCACAAAGTAATTCTCTTTTCATTTCCCCATGTATGAAAGCTGAACGATCACATCTGTACATTTACTTAGATAACATTCAAACCACCATGATTTTGTGATTCCACGGGTTTAATTTTCATAAGAAGCTCATTATGCCAACATCTACTGTTGCAACTGGGTGACAACTTTATCAGGGGAAGAAATGTTTCAAAATAAGAAATTGTCGCACACAACATGGAAGTACAGAGCATCGGGACTAGATGCCTAACATCAAAAATAAGCTGATCCACAGATTTACAGCATTAGTGCTCACTAGCCTCACATATTACACAAATAAATGAGTAAACTGAATTGAAATGATACAATGATACTGGTCATCAGAAAAGCACTATTCTTACCAAAATAAGGCCTTTTTTTCCCCTACTTATTCATCATTTTTACCAACACGCCACGACACCAAGTTTTTCTTGTAACTGTTAAATTATATCTGAGGCAGAAATAATATTTTCCATCTAATTTTAAATTAATTGAACAAGAAAGCCAATGTTATAATTCCAAACAAAGTCCAGAAAAGTTTTAAAAGTCTATTCTTCATAGAGGAAAAAAGCTCATGACATAAAGAAAATTCCAGGAGAAGCTGTGAGAGGAAGATTCTTCTCCTGTCAGGTGTTCTGTCTAAGAGTAGGATTTAATGAGCTTCCCGTAACAGGGGTAAGTCTACGTGTCTGGGTATTTAGGTAAGACACAGGCAAGAGATATTTGACAGCTTCCAAAGCAAAGCTTTTCACTTTGCACTTGACATAAAAAAGCATCATTTCTTGCTTTGCATTGCTTCTTATCGGGGTTCAGTCTCTATATAATGTTTTAACTTAAACCCTCACAAAAATCTGAGCACTTAGCTCCTACCTGAGAGCTAGAATGCAACAGAAGGATATTATTCTCTAAAGATCTTCTTCTCTCATTTAAAATACCGAAACATGAAAAAACCCCACTAATTCTATCATCTCAAAGACAATAAAAAGAATAATGGTTTAAGTATGTACATATTTTCACATGGAAAATAAACAAGTTCACAAATTCCTATGTAGATATTTTATAGTGGTGACATTTACAATTTCTTCTTTCCAGGAATGGATTCCACTGGTCTATACAAAAAGTAAAAATAGAACCAACAGTTTGTTTCAGGGCATCTTTTCATTGTGCTGTTTTCAATGTAAAGAAAATAAGAATACAGCGATATAGACATGCTACATTATATTTACATACTGAAGATGCAGACAAAAATAAAACAAAATGGAAAAATCCTGTGTTTTTGCATTATACCTAACAGCCACCCTAATCTACAATTATCAGCGTTAACACAAACTTTGAAATCTTGAAGTGTCTTTATGTTTCATTACAAAAATCACTCTGCTGTAAAATTAGTACGTAATAGTTACAACTATGGTTATGGTTTGAGTGAAAATCTTTGCTTTGCTTGCAAAAAGCACACATGTTTCTGGTATTAGTCCATTGAGCTTGAAAGATGGGTCACTGTATTCAGATTATAAACCAAGTCTGTATGTTTCTTAGATACAATTAAAACACCAGGATTTTTTGATAAAGTTATCACTGGAAATAGGATCTGAGAAGGAAAGAGAATGACCTTGGATGTTGATCTTTGGAAATATGAGTTTGATTATGCTTTAAAATTTCAATAAGCCTTACATGCTTAAGGAGGAAAAACACTGGACAGAAATAAAATTGCCTGAGTTTAAGCTTTCAAACACAGGAATACAATATTGATCCTCAAAAATCATTATACTGTTGATGCAAGGGGAGGGGAAAAGGAAGAAAAATCTCCTTCTCTAAATGCTTCAGGCAGTGAAGTCACAAGAGACTTCCAAGTCCTAAATTGCTGCAACACTCAGCAAATTAAAATACATAAAACTTTTCAGAATTCTAATGTAGTACACATTTCAAAAGCCATTTTTCACTATTTGAATGGGAGTACATACCACTAAGCAGCTGGGAAACCTAATTTAGGTTTGAAATCTGCTTACAGTTTTAAGATTCTTGACACTGTTTCTGGGGAGGTCCTTGTATAATACTTCTAAAGCAAAATAAAAATGTTATATAATGAGAGCCAAATATATGAAATATTCTTAAGTGCCCATCTTTTTACCATATCCCATGCCCAACAGGTCACCACAGTGATATTATTTAAATCACAATTCTATTTTTAGTGCCTGATTTAAACAACAAACACCTTCTATAGATTTCAAACTCATTAAGAAATGTTTTTATGAGTGGATGAGAAAAAGTCAAAGGGGTTTAAAAAAAGCATATTTTTAAACATTTCATCACTACTTGATGCTGTTGCATGTGGCCGTGTTTGCCAAAGTGTAGCAGCAGAGAAAGTGGAAGAAACAATGTTAACAGGTACTTTCAAGTTAGGTTTTTTCCACTGTCAGTGGCTTTCCTTAGAAAAATGTTCTTTAACTGAGTGAAACCATTATATCTCCTTAGTGACAGAAGCTGTTGGAGAATCTTTAAATTCAGCTACAAGAAAACTAACTTACTTGAAGAACAGCACTATCTCTTATGGCAATTTCTTCTGTATCTAGGTTGCATGTGCAGTCGGTAGAAAAAGTTCATCTTTTTAATTTCCACAGGTCTTAGATGTTTGTATAAAAAAATATAAGGAAAATATTCCTCTACCCATTCATGTTTTAGCTGCACTATATATTAACTAGGAGTGGTTTACGTCTAGGAGAGTTTAGAGCTAGTGAGGTTTATGACAGTTTTATTGGAAGCATTTATCAAGATTTAGTGTTTGTCAGCAGCTGAACCAGCGAGCAGCCTGATGGTCATTCAGCATAAACACAGTGGTAGGGTGAGAAAATCCAGATTGTCCCCAAAAATGAGAAGTAAAAACAAACCTTAAGAGCATTGTACAAACATTTACAATCATAGACAAAATTTCTTCTCATTCTATGACTTACACTGTCTTGATTGCTATGCCTAAGTGACAACAATTCCTCAGTTTAAACGGCAATGTGGCAACACTGGGAAAAGAAATTATGTTGATATTCACAGCGTATTCACAACTAGAAAACATATCCTTTTTTCCCTTCTCAGTGTGGCTACCAGCCTGAGTCTCTCCTGTGGGTAACTCCTCCTGTGGGAAGACATAGTATTGATGTTTTCTTCCTGTTGGAAATAGCTCCATCTTCATGTTAGAAACTCAAACTGTGAGAGGGTAGAAGGGGGAAAGTCATAAGGCACTTGACTTGTAAATAATCTGTCACAGCAGGTCAGGGCCAGCTAACTTTCCTCACCAAAATTAAGGAAAAAGAAAGAATCAAAAGACATGGAGAGACAGATCTGATTTCTGCAAATGTCCAGCCCGTCTGCTCAGCCAGATGGCCAATTGAATCACAAGAGGAAAGTGTCACAGAGAAACCTGAGACTTCCCTGCTTTTTCACGCTCTAGCCAAAAATAATAATTCAACAGCATCCAACAGAACCCTAAAGGCTTTGTGTACTACCACGCTGAGCTTCCTGTAATCACTGTGATATCTTCAGGAACAAGGGGGTGGCATGAATCATTATTTGGATGTGATAACATGACCCATACAAACATTAGGGGATAATGGGCAAGTCTGCAGTCTGCAAATCGAATCACACCATGATCCATCATTAACCTAAGTGAGCTATTGCTTTATTGAAGTAGCCCTGTAAATGAATAGGTCACAGTCTATTTAAAAGCTGAGAGATTTGTTAATGCTTCAAGGTCTTATATTCTATTAGAGCACACAGCCCAAGCACAACTGAGATTCTAAGTGTGTTCTTAAAGGATAGGTAGCAATGAAAGGAAAACTTCTAAATCTAAAAAGATTTAGACAAGAGTAATTTAAAAATGCTCCATTAAAACAGTTATTTTTATATATTGCACATATATAGAAAGGTATTCTTTTGCGTCTCAATTTTAGTTTTGTTTTAAAGAGGAAAGAAAATAATCACTAATTTAATTTTTTTTTTATTCCTCACAAACTTTCATAGTGCAATGAGTTAAGACTTTGGGACTGTATGAAAATTAATGCACTTCCAGCTGTTCTGAATCATCACTAAATGACAAATTAACATTGTCCTTCAGTAAAGAGCTTCAGAATTCAGAATTAAGCCAATAAATTGCTACTTTAGAAACTCTGGATTTTGCATAGACATAAGTCCAGGTGTTAATACCAGTTCTTCACTGTTCCGTTTAGATAACAGGACTGAGCTCTAAAACCAGTTAAGACAAACCATTCAAGGTCTCCCACCACCCTCCTCTTCTTATTGCATCCTAGCTTTATTCAGTTATGGATGCAACAAGGAAATATGGACATCCTCTGAGACGGCTGGACCATAAAGGAAGAAGGAATTATTTTCCCCCTAAATATTCCTGAAATCAAGTTTAAATCAAGAATTATATATTAAAATTTTACAGCTATAAAGCTTATAGCAATTCTTTGTGATAAGGGAAGGAAACAAAGGAATGTTTTAATCAAATTATCTTTTGAACCAGTTTTGCCTGAAAAAGGTAGGAATGGGCTTCACAGTTGGGAAGAAGAGATCTTCAAGAATTGCGTGGGTAACTTGGGAGGAGCATACGCCAAGGAACTTGATAAATAGTGAGAAACTGGTAATCACTTGAAAACACTTCTACTTCCTTCTAGGAAGGACAGATGATTAGCTTCCACTTTCTTCACTTTTACCTTGAAAAATTAAAAAATACCTGTGACCATTCACCATAAGACTCTGTTAAACATCTGTTCTGAGAATATGTAAGGTGTTTGAAGGAATTGTGTCTTGTAGCACTTTTTCTGAATTCCAGGGCATTCACACAGAATAACTTTGGTTACATTTCTAAATTACCAGAATAAGTTATTAAATATTACTATACACTGTTGTTTACTGTTGTTTTGCTAAATTCTTTGTTTGGACATACTTTTTTTTTGATAGTCTCAAATTACATACTCATTACCTGCACACTTCCTCAAGACCCTCTGACACTCTCCCCTGATTGATGGACTGAAATTCACTGGGGCATACTCCTTTTACTGACAAGCGCCGAGTATAAGGGTATGCAATTTTTTTTCTCCAGTCGCAGCTTCAAGACGGACATTCATATTCATGTTTAAACAATTCAGTTCACTGTACAGCTGTGGGAAAAAAATCAAGTGCAATGCCTTTCCTATGCATAATAACGAAGCCCCCATGAACCACACACAGCCTTTGCAGAATATTAGATGCTCGAGTAAGCTACTGTATCAGACCCTCCTCTCACTTTGAAGTCTGACTTACACTTGTATTTCTGGAACCTCCCTGATGATATCTATGATTGTCTCTAAAATTTAAATAGCATACCAACTTTTATAGGTAGAAGATTTTCACCCTTAAACTGTTATGATTGTATGCGGGCCACTGATGAGTTCTTCTTGATTTCTATTTGATCTAGTAATTGAATAAAAATGTGTTCTCCCAGTGTAAAAGCGCAACTAATAAATTAGGGAAGAATGTATAGAAATCAACACAACTGCTTACGACAAGAGTTAGGAATACAGGACAAAAAAAGCTGCAACCTATTCTTTGATCATCTGTCTCTCATAGCCAAACAAATGACACTGGCACTTAATTCATTTTCTTTTGAGTTGCACACGGTTAAAGTAATAGTTACATTGTCCTGAAAAGTTAATTCTTGTCTCCTGACTTACCTGGATGAGCTTTTGGAATCTAACATTACCAAAATTGTGTTTGTTTCTTTTTCTTTTATACTGATATTTGTTTATAAATAGATAGAATTAGTCTTTACTCCTAGCACTGAGATACTATGCTGTCAGAAGAAATAGAGAATGAATACCAATATCTCACAGAAACGTAGAATTGTTAAAATTGGAAGGGACCTTAAAAATCATCTAGATCCAAAACCCCTGCAATGGGCAGGTATGTCACCCACTAGATCAGATTGCTCAAAGCCCCATCCAACCTCACCTCGAGCACTTTGAAGGATGGAGCACCCACAGCCTCTCGGGAAAACCTGTGCCAGTGTCTCACTATTCTCAAAAGTAAAGAATTTCTTCCTAACATACAATTTAAATCTCTTTTAGTTTAAAAACATTCTCCCTTTTCCTATCAATATCTGCCCATGAAAACAGTCGCTCTCCCTCTTTTAATAAACCCCCTATAGGTACTTAAAAGCCACTGTAATGTCTACATGGAGCCTTCTCTTCTCCAGGCTGAGCAACCTCAACTCTCAGCCTGTCTTCACAAGAGAGATGCTCCAGCCCTCTGATCATCTTGGCAGCCCTCGTCTGGACTCACTCCAACAGGTCCACACGTTTTCTGTGCTGGGGACTCCATAGCTGGACACAGTACTGAAAATGGGGTCTCACAAGAGCAGAGTAGAGGGGACAATCACCTCCCTCAACTTGCTGGCCACACTTCTTTTTGATGCAGCCCACAATGCATTTGGCTTTCTGGGCTGCAAGCACACATTGCTGTTGAGCTTTTCACCTACCAATAGCCCCAAGTCCTCCTCACAGGGCTGCTTTCGATGAGTTCAGCTCCCAGTCCATACTCATGTTTGGGATTGCCCTGATCCTGGTGCAGCACCTTGCACTTGGACTTGTTGAACCACTCATGGGCCCACTTCTTGAGCTTGCCTGGATGACATCCTGCTCTTCAGGGTCAAACGCTCCACTCAGCTTGGGGCCATCCGCAAACTTGCTAATGGCACACTTGATTTCATTGTTTGTCATTGATAAAGATATTAAAGAGCACTGGCTTCAGTTTCAGGGCTTCCCTAAATCATATTAACAGAAGCTCCCAAAAGAAGCTCTACCAGCAGGTACGTAATAAGCAACATGATGGCCATACTCTGCCTGGCCAAAGAACTGCTATTTGCCAGTCACAGAACAGTACCAGCTTTGTGACTGAGGGAGTCTCCAGCCAAGGTTAAGTCAGATTTGTTCCTGCTCTGTGCTCCCAAAGAGGCTAGAATCAACCTAGCCAAAACCCTAGCCTCAAAGCAAATTTCTACAGGAATAAATAATCATCACTGGAATACAACATGAAAGGCTCTGATGAATCAAGCCTGTCACGCTTGTTCATTGAGCTGTCTCTTCACTGAATCATGCAGCTTTATTTCTTTGACAAAGACCAGAACTAGGGCTATTTCCATCAATGACAGGAAAGTTGAAGCAAAGAGCTTCTATTTAACTTTAGATAGGTTTTATTTCCCTTCTTCCACCTTGGTATTATTTCCCTATCTACCATCATTTGTTTTTATTATGTAGTTCAATCCATCAGATCATTAACACATTATCCATGAGACCTATTTTGTTATTTTGAAGTGTTTTCCTGTGGCTGAAGTAATTTTCAAGGTTCATCTTTAATTCTACACAAGTCCTGTTGTTTTTCATGCTGTTGTCAAAGTTTTCAGTGGGTTATAAGAAAGACATAATGTGCAGAACAGAACTGAAAAAAGAGACTGCTTCTTTGAGTGAAGGCGTTGCACAGTCTACCACCTCTGACTCTGCTACTAGAGGACAGATGTTTGGGGAAAAAAAAAAATCTGTCTTTTGGTAACTGACAGTGGGAATTAAAAGACAGAAAGTGCAGCAGGAGTGTCTACAGTGAAGCAGTGGTCAGGGCATCTCAAAATTCCATTTATAACTAAATTTTATAGTAGATAGTAAGGATCTATGCACTGAGACAAAGCAGAGAATAAACACAAAGGAAAAAAAAGAAAAGAAGCAAAATATTTGTTACAAGATTTCAAAAAGGAGGTAGGTATAACAAGCTATGACAAAGGCCACTTGATGTGTCAGGGAAATGCAATCCCTTTCTGGTGTTTGGCAAAGTAGCAATTTCAGAGTCCCTCACAATTGGTTTCACTAAATAGAAGAAAATAAATCAGCCAAGATAAACCAATATAGAACAATGAAATTAGGAAAGAGGATCTTTTAAAACAAAGAGGCCAAGATAGTATGTCTTAGCCCTGTTTTATTCGCTAGCAGTGTAAGTTTCTCAGTAATGAGAGATGATTAATATCTTGTAATATGTCTCAGGGAAAAATACTTTCTTTAGCAGACAGCTTCTTAGAACCATACTGACATATATGGGAATTATCTCTTAATATTAGGCAGACTCTTAAGTGGCATCCTAAAAAGAGACAGACATCTTTCTGACATTTACGTTTCTGAGCAGCAACTTGTACTAATGAAGGATGACAGAATCTGTACCCTTTTGCCCTAATTTTTACCTTAAGAAGTAAGCACACTGTCAGGTTTACTCTGTGAAATCTGGTAGTATCACAACACAACATAACACATATGTGAAAATATACCCCAACTTTATTTCCACTACTATGACACAACCACTTATAAGTATCATACAGCTCCTAAATGCAGGCCAGTAGGAGTGAATACCCTGAGAGAAACCAGTGTAGCACAGCAGACCCTAGACCTCCCTCCACATCAAAGACTTTTCTAAAAGTAAAATCTAGACCTGAAAAAAGAGGTGCCATCTTTCATAACAGACATTGTATTCCAGTTCCTTTAGTGAACAGTCAAGTACCTAAGAAAAAGCAAAGATCACATGATATTTTTCTTAATGCAGTGTTATAAAACGTAACACTTCAGATAATATACCTTCTTAGTAGCATTTGTCTATTAGGTCACTGTTGCCACCCTGAACCATAATTCATTCCTCTGCAATACCTTCAACTCAACGTGCTATACAAACTCATATCATGTTCACCTTTTAAAACGTCTTATAAAAATGACTTCATTTAAAGGGCATGTATAAACACACCCAAACTCATGTATACATAAAAATGCTTTAAGTGGAGGCATTTTTATGAGTCACTTAAAAGCAGAACAGCACTTGGCTTCATATAACAATTTTCACATTCAAGATACCTCGAAGTGCTTTGCAAAAGAAAAGCCTGGAAACCAACAAAGATACTGATGCTATAGGTAAGTATACACAATTTGAAGGGGAGCAGACAAATGCAGAGGTATTAGAGTTTCTTCTCTTAACATATGAATAGAAAGCCATGGTTAAATTAAGAAAAACCAAAGACACTATGGCAGCAGCTTTAATTTTTTCTTGTTCTGTGTTTCTCTCCTGTGTCTTTTTACATGTCTTTAATACACATGTTCAAATACATAAGCTGTCAGAAATGAATGACAATGTGGAAATAAGATTAAAATGTGGCTGTTCCACTCAGCAACATACTGGAAAAAAAAATCAGTATATTTTATTGTTTAAAACAATTCTGACTAAAATTGAACTATGTTTCTTTTCCAGCCTTTCAAAAAACGTTACATAACTCAAGCACAACTGTCATCCATTCGCTTATATTTGACTTGGTATTTATAGTTTATCATAGAATTGTTAAAGTTGGAAGAGAGGTCTAAGATTATTAAGTCCAACCATCAATGCAATACTGCCATGTTCACTACCAAACCATGTCGGAATGTGACACATCCACGTGCCTTGTGAACTCATCCAGGGATGACCATTCCACCACTTCCTCGGGCAGCCTATCTCAATGCCTGAGCATGCTCTCAGTGAAGAAACTTTCCCTAATATCCAATTTAAATCTCCCCTGATGCAGCTAGAGGCTGTTTCCTCTTGTCCTGTCAGTTGTTAACTGAGAGAAGAGACCGACCCCCACCTGGCTACACCCCCCTTCCAGGCATTTGTAGAGAGTGACAAGGTCTCCCCGGAGACTCCTTTTCTCCAGGCTAAACAACCTCTGCTCCCTCAGCTGCTCCTCATAAAACTTGTGCTGCAGAGCCTTCACAAGCTTCGTTGCCCGTCTCTGGACACACACACAGTTCAGTACACACACACACACACATATCCCTGTCTGGCAATATTATGAAAAATGTTCTGAAAACGGTTTGGTATTCCTAAAAGAAGGAGAGATGCTCAACAGCCATATGCATATGTGATCATTTTTCAAAGCCTTATGACTGTGAATTGGACAACTGCCTTAACTTAATCAAAATGCAAGTTATCATCACAAAATGCTTTCACGCAGTACTCAGGATAATACTTACACTACTAACTATGTTGTCTGGTAATGAAGTATAAGCAATAGAGACAAAGGTTTCAGTAAACTTTTAATACTTTTATAGAAAAATCAGTATATATTGTTGGAATCAGAAGTAAAATATATGACAAAAATAAAGTTTTAAAAATAAATATATCCAAACTTAAATTATTTTTCTTTGCTGTTTCAGACCATTTTATTATAGCTAGAAAAGAAGGAGTAGAGATGTAATGAGCACCTGCACTCTCTCATAATCTTTAAAAGCATCAGGATAAGTAAAAGCAATACATTCCAGAGCAAAAGGTATGAGATCCCTCTGGGCAGACATACATTGTCATGAAGAACTGTATGTGCAGAAATTCCCTTTCTCAAGAAAGTTGGTATTTACAATGTTATGCCTAACGAGAAAACTGTGCTCCAAATAATCTTTGTTGTTACAATTTAAGAATCAGTCATCCCACAGGAAGCGATGAGTGTTTCACCAGTTTTACAGCAGGGCACATGGTAAGGAGAGCCTCACTCCCCACCAATGAGAAGGTGGTTTCGTGTCCAGCACCAGGCTGCATGCCCGTCCCCAAGCCTCTGGGCTTCACTACATGAAGACAGCACAATTTTCCACCCTGACTTTATCTGCTCTGTTTCACTGTGAGACTTCTCATTGCCTGTGCACGTCAGAATAGTTTAGAAAAGTTAATAAGGGACCAGCAGATCCTTTGGGCATACAGAAGGCAATTTACCTGAGCTGTGGGTGATTATAAGAATATTTGAAAAATTTTATCATGATGCTTTGCACAGTTACATGTAAGTTACTCTTCTCTAATTCTGTGATAACTGTTTAAATACTTACTTAAGCACAACTTTGCAACCTTTCATGAAACGTTTATAACCATACCTTTAAGATAGTGTGGTAGTAGCATCTACATAAAGACAAAAACATCATGACATTTTCCTATTACACAGGTGTCAATGATTTCTAAAACATTCTCTTATATAAAAGTATTTAAACTAATTTGAATACTGAAAAAGCTGTCTGTCTAAAACTCACTTCAGGAAAAGCAGTTCAGGAATTTGCTAACCTATAAAATTTTTAAATCATCTCAAGCACTACTATTGAACTAATGGGTTATTTAAGGTTAAAAGAAAGCAAAGGAAAGCAAATGCTTATTTCTGAATATTGATTACTAGTCGTGTTGTTCATCAGAAGAACAGAACTCCAACTGATGGGTACAAAATGAGAAACTGCATATAGCGAGACAACTATAGCATTTATATTTGTTATTCTGTTATCTATTCTCTATTGCATGTCATTGCAACTGAAATATGATTTCTTTTTATATATTTGGAAGAAAAAATTACAAAATATCGAACACTTTGAGGGAATTCTGTCTATGTACTACGAAGAGAAATTGTGGGAGATCCCTTGAGCACAGTGGATAAACAAATACCATAGATCTGACATTCAGAACAGTTGGGAGGGAGGAGGGCGGGACAGGCACAAATTAATTGAAATAAGGCAAATTTGAGGATGAATGTCATGCACGTGATAGATGCAAGAAAGACAAAATTAATTAGCTTTTAAAACAGTCTTTTCAAAACACAGTATTTTGTTTATTGCTTCCCCAAAGGAGAATGTTTCCCCTACTGTCTCTCACAGGGGCCCCAATATCTAAAAAGAGCAACATCAGGTAAGTAGTTTGATCAGTTGCGTTGGAAGCCTTTGGTCTGCATGCTGATATGTTCTGGAGCACTCAAATCAGTTTAGCAATTAACTGCTTATGACTTCTGCAACGTAACCATCTGGCTTTCAGATCTGGGAAAATATTTTGTGAGAAGCCTTGAAACCTCTTGAAAACACACTGTGATCAATGAAAGGTTTAACAACACGTTCAGAAGACTGAAAAAAAAGATGTCCTGACAAATTTGTTAATTTCTTAAAAGCATGGTTTCACGGAAATATTTTACTACTGACTTATTTTGATTCTGAAATGCAATCACATACACAGCAAAAGGTGCATTATAAAAGACCTACTTATTATTCCTGGATTGTTCTGTTTTTGCTATTTATATTCCAATTTGAAAATAGGGGAAAAAATACCACTAACATCAACCATTCATTGATGCTATCCAGCATCCTATTTAGGTCTGTACAGATATTTGCAGATACAGAAAAGAAAACCAGTTAACCATCTTTCAATAAACACAGAAATTTGCACCAAGTCCATCATCACCACCACACCATAGCGTGCTTTGAAATGAGTATTTAAAAGACAAGAAACATGTATCCCCCTTACTCTAGATTAAATATTAAGAATTTAAATACCAAAGCCACAGAGCCATTCATATCAAAAATTATGTGAAATATTCAAGGTAAGTACCTTCAGACATCTCTGTCATAGGCACAGTTGCAGCATGATTTGTAATTCAGAGCAAAACCTAATATTAAAACGTTTGTATAAAGATTATGTATGTCATACTGTTCATCACATGACTAATTTGTAGAAGATCAGTTTGAAACATTATAATGATAAATTACGGCTCCCATTTGAAAATCTTGTGTCAGGGCTAAATTTTATTTCTCACCATGAAATTTTTCTGCAGTGCCTTTTTTTGTTTGTTTGAAGGGAGGAGGCTGCTCAGGTGTTTTCAAAGTTGTTTCAAGTCGAATTCACGTTCCTTACCTTCTTTCCTTTAACTGAACCTTATTACTTTAAACGTCAGTGCTGCAGAAATCCAACCTCCCACCCCGTATTCACATACAGAGAGGACTCAGCACTTCAAAAAAAAAAAAAAAATGGAAAGAAAAAAAAGGACATAAAAAAAGGCACATACATTTCCAGTCCCACGAGTTTCACACCTTCTCTTAGCTATTTTCCCGTGTAACTGAGTGCCCAGCTTGGCAGGCTGCATTTGATCAGCCCTGATCTCCGCAGCCAGCACAGCCGGAGTGGCTGCACCCACACCTTTGTGCCACCCAGGTACTCGCGTCGCCCACAGCCACTGCCGGACTGCTGGACGCCGGCACAGCGGGAAGGGGAAGGTGCAGCTCCTTCCTCCCTCTTCACTGCTCCCTCTTCCTTCAGGCACTGCGGACGGGCACACTTTGTTCGGAACTTATTGAAGTTTTGCGATTCCAGACCGGGATGAGCAGGGAATGCCGGCTCTAAACCCGCACGGTCGGGTTTCTCGCGCGTGCCCCTGCGGCTCCTCCGTGCCGGCAGCGGCCCTTTGTGCCCGGGTCCAGGGGCCGCCACGCCACAGCCCCGGCCGCCGCCGTGCCATCCCCAGCTCTCCGCCTCCCCCTTCCCGGGAAAAGCCGCCTTACCTGCTACGTGGAGCTGCAGCAGCACCAGCCAGAGCGGCGGCAGCAGCAGCGAGCACAGCGACAGCAGCCCGCTCTCGCAATCACTGTAGCAACACGCTGCCCTTTCTCGTGCTCCCCTCCATTCACAGAGGATCGCACGGGCAGCCAAAGGCAGGTAGAAACCACTTTCTTACTGGGAGAGGTTGGTTCCCTTCTCAGATACGACTGAACCGCTCTCTGAGGCTCCCTACACATTTACCCTTCAGATCAATACTGCACTTCAGCAGCAGCCGGAGCTCAGCTGCAGCTGATAGAGAGCAGCCAATTGGTATTGAGGATTCCCTTTCGGCAACCCCCTCCCACAAAAATACACCGTCTGCATTTGAAATTTTGTGAGTTGTGGAAAGTAGTTTTAACCCCTTGCTTGAAAACCACCCTGTGCTTTTGAAGCACCGGACAATCTCCTTTTTGATTTCTGCATTAAAAAAAAAGCTCTGTCCAAACTATCCCCACCTGGAGGCTTTAAAGCTGGGTAAAACTTCAGTGAGAAAACTAAAATACCTGACATAGCAATCAACTGACTGGGAGGACGATGTGTTTGCAATCTAGTAGATACAGCCCATGACAAAAAAAAAAAAAACAACCAAAAAAAACCAAACAAAAAAAACCCCAAAAAACCAAAAAAAACCACCACACCACCTCCCCCAGAAAACCCAAAACACACCAAAAAAACCCCACAAAAAATCCTTGCCCTCTAATCTATCATCCAGACATCATCATCTTTTTTTCCCCCACAAACTTCCCATATTTCTGACCACAAAACATGCCTGTACTTCAATCAAACAAGAAAAAAGAACTTAAATAGTGGCATATACAGTCACAATAACATACCTAGAGAAGAGAGATTTTTATTTTGGCCAGTCCTGAATTTTATTTAGTGGATAAGACTTCACCATTTCATCAAAGACATTGAATGCTTTACATTTGAAGAAATGACTTTACTTTTAGACCCTTATAACTTTATTCTTAGACCCTCATAGTAGATACACCACGTTCTTGTTTGTTTCTTGGTGTTTATTTGCAGGAAAGAACTATTTTAAAATATGTTAAGCCTGAGAGTCTGCTTTTCTGACTTATAATAATATGCTACATGAATTACTGCAAAAACAGAACATTTTAAAGGGACTTACATTAAATTTTGAACACAACAAACCTGGCAAAAATATATAGAGATAAGTGAATCATGTCACATTAGCACTTCCCCTTCCGTGTGGACAATGCAATCTTCATAGCATTTCAATATTCTGAAGTTTGTACTTGCCAATTAGATAGACTGCCTAGTAAAAACACACTTGGGTTTCCCTCAATTAACTTGAAAAAAGTGCAGTGCTATATATAACATAATATTCATTTGACAGAGACAGGCAAATAAATTACAGATACGTGCGTGGATTTTTGTGTAGCAGGCAGCAACTTCATTAATTTTAGTCAAGTAGGGAAACAGGCCTAACTACTCTGGGAAACACAAAGCAGCTATCACGTATGAGGTAAGGCCTTCATCTCAGCCAAAAGAAGTACCACCTTCTGCATTACAAAGACAAAATTCTGGACGGTTTGGCTTCTGGCTCATGGGCCATTTGCAGCCTGTCAGGATAATTTGAACTTCTAAGCTCAGTTTCATCAGCCCTCTTTCCCAAAAGTAACCTGTGGAAGAGGGTAGGGTGCGCTGAGCTGTTCTGGTAGTGGCTGCATGACATCTTAGAGCTCCCTGACTTTCACGGAATTGCTTCCCCAATGTGAGGCCAGTTCTGAGCATGGTACCTACAAAAGAATAATACACCTGATCCATAGTTTATCACTGGAGAAGCCTTAAAAAGTCTTTATCAGTCTGCTCATGTGTGCTTCTCAGATCAAGTCAGAGAACATTCTGCAGACAGTAGTAAGGATACATGCAGGATACATGCTGCAAGAAACAAGAAGTGTGCAGTGTATCTGAGGCATACTGGCATCATAAAGTTCAGAAGCACAAGAGACACTGCCAAACTGATCATATTGTGGATCTATATATGTACACACATATATGCACAACTGGGTGTATTGTGGAAGAGACCTCATACTGCCATCCAGTTGCAGGAGACTGGGGAGTTTTGAGCAAGCCAGAAAGTCATAAAACCACAGATGCTGGGCTAAGCTATGACAAACTAAGATTCTCTATCTTTGCCCATGCCACACACTATTTTACAGCTGAAATCAAACTGCATGTTGCTGTGATACTTGCTAAAACCAAATTCCTAGTGATAGGGAAGATGTGTGCTAGTGTCTTTACAAACAATTTGATGGGTGAAGGTACAGTTAACGTCTTCGAAATTGGTCTTAATGTCTCTACTAACTTTGGGCAGCAGGTTTGTTGCAGAGCGCAGACAGCTTGGCTCCTGAAACAGACAAGGGTCTGCACAAGCCTGAACTTCTGAACTTTGGGGTAAAATGACAGGTTGAAGGGGGAATATGTGGTAGGCGGTTCGGGAAGGATTTACCTTCCTAGTACTTCAGCCAATGGGGAAAGGAAGAGGGCAACATGCGGCTGGGGATTTGGGATAAAAGGGGGCTGCGCCCTTCGAAACCTCGAGAGAGAAAACCTCGCGGGAGTGTGCCCCAGTGGACTGTCTCCTTTTAGTCAAATAAAGTTGCAGGACTCCTGTGTCTCCTTTATGGACACCGGCTTTTCATTGCATGATTTTCCATACACTAGATAACATGAAAAAAAGGCATTTCTTCTCCCAGAGTTAATAACTTGGGGTTTTCATGTTGATAAAGGAGCATGACAAAATCAAAACCTTCTCCTCCCAGTGAGCACCAAGCCCATCAAGATGAAAGATTCTAATGTTGATAGCAAGGAAATGGTCTCCTCCACAGCTGGTCAGCCCTCCCAGTCCTGCAGCAGTCCTGTCCTGTAACTCTCTCTCATCCCTTACAGATATTATGTGCGCTCAAAACTGATGCATAAGCTATTCCTCAAAGTCCAGCTTCCTCAAAACAGCCAGTTACTGTGTTGTATGTGAAAATGCTGCTGGTTAACCAGCAAAAACCTCATGCCCTAAGAGCTGTTAGCATAGATTATCAATGCCACTAGGTTCTCCTCTTACAATGTTCTTTAGGAAGACAAGTGATGGAATCCTATCTTTGTTGTGGGAAAAGCTGTGGGTGTCATGACATTGAAATAATTCCTAGGGACTTAACAAATGAAGTAATTTCCTTCTTTGTCCATCATGTGAACAAGCCATGAATGTGTCCTCCAATCACAGCAGTTTAGATGTGTAGTGACTGGAGAGGAGTTGAAGATATTCCATATTTTAAATCAAGGAGATCATCAGCAAGTATAATTTTCATCTTTGTCAATCCTATCAACTGATGACAAGGAAAATGTTGTAATTGCAGTTCCTTTAATGATAACATAGATGTGGCTGTAAAAAGTTCACTCAGTCTAATGATTCCCTTATAATGGAGTATACCAATAATAAAGCTCGTACTAGCTGCAAAACTATTGAAACACTTAAAAGCCTACTTTAAATTAACTTTATTTCAGCTTTACAGTTTGATTTAAAGTTTGACAATTGAAAGTTCAAAAGAAACCCTAGAAAACAGACCAGTATAATTTACAAAGGAGTATATGAGTCTTTGCAAAGCCGTGAAGTTAAATGGCTAATTTTAGCCTCCAATTTTGCTATCTGTCATAAAGAAGTATGTGTGTGTTTTAAAATTCCATTTGTTTTTAAAAATGTTTTTTTTAGAAAACACTGAAGCATGAATAGTTCATTTCTTAGTGTCACTCTAAAGGAGAGATAGGGGTACTTATTTATGAGAGAATACTCATTAAAGTTGAGGATATATGTAGCATGGAAGAAAATGCATCCAGAGGAACTGGAATTCCTCCTTTTTGAAAAAGTCCTTGCATGCCAGTAGAAGTAAGTATGATTGGATTTTTCCCCTATATCCCTAAAAATTCTTTTAATACTGGTCCAGATAACTCAAGTTTCTTTTTTCTCTTGCTAGATGCTCAGAGTCCTCCTAGGATCCTTCAAAGATCTCTGTTAAGAAAATGAAGGCTGGACAAATACCCTTTACAGAGTCTAAAAGAAAGATTTCCCACACCAGCCAGAATAAAGTCTGTGATTTTTAGCCTTGCAGCATCATGGAAACACATTTATCAGGATAGCTGAATTTATTTATGCAGCTACTTGTTCACCTGACTTGTGCCTGGTGAAATTCACGGTTTAGCCATTTCTGCGGAGATTTCACTCATCTACACATGTAAAACTAGGATTAAAAGCCCACATACTGCACAACCTAGGTAAACAGGATCTGAGGTTTCACTTGTGAACTTTTTAAATTGATAAATATTTACATGTATATGTAAGATCAGGCAAGCAGTCTTTGTCCGAGAGTTTCCTTTTGTTGGGCAACCTTATTCTAGACAAGATTCAATGAGAAAGCTTAATTTTATAGGTACCCTTACGAGGAACCTATGGTGTCTTCTACAATTTCTGAAATTTCTGCAGTTAGACCTCCCTAAACTTAAACCAGTATATTACATTAATAAAGTGGTAACCTGCCTCTTAAGTGATTTCCCACCTTGTTATCCATGTAGCCATCAGACTTCTGTTTTTACTGTAGTTAGTAATACAGATTGTTATAGTGACACCTAGAGAAACCAGCCAGAGATCCAGCATTATCCTAAGTAGAGCTGGATAATATTTGGAATCCCTCCCTAAGGTCACAAGCAGAGTCAGAAATGACAGGTGTCATTTCCAGATGATGTCTAATCTGTCCCTAGAAACCTCTGAGGACAGAGAATTCAGTCTCTCAAGTATCCTCTTCCACATTTTAGCTACATTTACAAGTGAAAGATTTTCCAGTTGCTTAACATGAAACTGCCTGGTTGAAATTTAAGTCCTCTGGGTTTTGCTCTACATATACTCTGGTTTAGCATAATGTGTATTATTCTCTTCCTTTTTGCTATGATATTTCATATCATGCAGATATGAAATGCAGATATATCATCTCTAACAATCCCCATTCCTTCCATCTCTCTTCACAGGACATTTGCTTCCTAGATTCTGATCATTCTTTTTACTCTGCTCTCTTCTCTATTCAACAGATTTCCTGTTTCCTAAAATTAAATGTCTAATACTGGATACAATAGGACTGCTGTACCCTGTGCTGGTAAGGCACATCCTGAGGATTATTAGAAAGGTAATGCCTTCAAATTTGAGCACTGTCTTTATGCAGGGTCAATGCCATTCTTCTCTTTGTCATGCTGTTATCCTAATAATCAGCCCCTTCTCTAAAGAACTTGCACTTTAAACAAAACATGAGAGAGAACTCTCAGGTGCAATCAGCGCAGCAGCACTCTATGAACTGAACAGTGCAGGCATGACTGACTGTTTAATTGTCATTGTCAACACAGGAAATGAGAGACAAACCAAGATGCAACAGTGTTTGCATGAGGCATTTTTAGCTTCTCGTCTTCCTTATTACATCCTTCCACAAAGCTTTCAGTTTGGCAGTGTCTGTGTCACTGTCTTATCCCACTGCCTACTTTCCATAAGGTCTATATGTCTGCAAATTGTAGTGCTTTTTATCCATCTACCCATTGGAAGATGAATCACACAAAACCTAACTTGTACCACATTTAATTTGTAAACATTTTAATACAAAAACTTTATTTCCCTGTTTTTTTTCAACTTTACAATTGATACTTCTTAGAGTGTGTTCTGTGGATTTGTTGATTTTTTTACTCTTGTATCTTAGACATAATGATTGCTGAAAAAGGGAGAGCAGATTTCACCAGCTGACTAGTTTTCTTTGCTGGTGATTCCAGCATTGAGTCACACTTTGCCTGGCCTACTGCTGAAAACATGAAACAAACCATCAGGACAATCTTCTTGCACCCTTCTTTTGAGGCTTATCCCCATTTAAGACCTGCATGCTAATTCTGTTAGCTTTTCTCTCCACCACCAACACAGACAAATGTGTAGTCATCTCACTTTCCAGTAAAACAGCAGTATTTTGATGTATTCACAAAAGCAGTAAGTCAAATAGAGTCATAAAGCTAACTCATAGAGTTATGAAATATGTCAAATTGATGCAAACTAAACTTGGCTGTGTGTGAACTTAATTAGCATCACCAGCACCAAATGGACTTTCAACATGAGCGGGACAGCAGTTACTAAAAAATACAAAGTTATGTCAGTAGCACAGATGAGAACTATGTGTGTTTATCATAGAATGGAAATCAGCCTTAAGGTACACAGACAATATTTCATAAAATAGTTAATTTTTTTTTT
Organism: Oriolus oriolus; assembly: GCA_013400235.1. Lineage (NCBI taxonomy): Eukaryota > Metazoa > Chordata > Aves > Passeriformes > Corvidae > Oriolus > Oriolus oriolus. The sequence continues at coordinate 156,193 of VXBT01002043.1, forward strand.
ATTTCAATACAAACTTTGTTTTTAAATAACGTGTTGACCTACATTTCCTAAATGGTAAGTTTTCAACATTATATATTTTGATAGTACTGTTGAAACTGTTGTGTTCTAGCAAGTTATCACTGTTTTCTTCTGGGGATAAATACATCTCTATAAATTGTTACCACTAACCTTAGATTCTTGCAATCTTTTTCACAGGAGTGCAATTATAAATACATACATATTAATGCAATCCATTTTTAGTCATTTCTTATTTTACTGCATCTCTAACAAGATGGTGAATTTATTTCACTGAGAGGTAAATTTATTTTCGTGCAACTCAGAAACTCTTAAATCCCAATACAATACCTTCTCTAAGCAATAGACATTATCTTTAAAACAATGTTAAATTTTGTAGCTGTTATTTTAATTTCTAAGGCAACTATTAAAAGTCTCTTTTCATTTTATATACTTATCTAGATGATACATCCAGGCAAAGACTCTCTCAAGAAACACAATAAACTTACATAAGTTTCCAAATAAGTAGCAGCTCTTTATGTTTATTAAAATTATGTTTCTGCCTGGCCAAGATCGCAACTGTGTTCTATATACTAAGCACTCATCTCCATCAGGTGTTTACATCATGTATGTTACACTTGAATAACAATTTTATACATGTAGATCTAAAATTAGTTTTCATAGCAGAAGCAGCACTATTTTCACAAGGAAATAATAAAGAAAAAAATAAATTGAGGGAATACTTTCTATAAACAAAGGCTAGATAAGTGTTAAATCACTGAACTAGAACAGCATGGCATACCTTAAAAAAGTCATAGCACGTAATTGTTTGCAAGTCCTCCAAAAAAGAGCAGCATGAATTTTACATGTACCTATTTAAAGTGTTTTAATATCTACTGATGAAACTGGATGCAATTGTTATTCTGACCTCAAAAATCAACACACTGTTTTTACAAGTTTCTTGCAATTTTTAACAAGTTCCCTCATTTATGTTTTTTGCTACCCTAATGTGTGAAATGTGAATACAGACGCTTTCATTAAGATAGAAACTGTTCTGGGAGAAGACTGGATATGTTTCATAGTGAAGCATAAAAGCACTGGAAAGTGCCACATAATTACCAACCAGTTAGAGGTTTTTTCGTGGAATTCAGGTTAGGAAAAACCCATTGAGCCTGAGCATACGTGCACAGGGATGAAGTGTTGCCTTAGAGCTTACAGAGAGTAAAAATACTTTAGAGGTTATTTTGGCATTGTCTTTGAGGGGCTGCAATTCAACTGACTTCTTGCTTCCTCTAGTCTTTTCACATCCAGTTTGCGCTCTAACATCAGTCAGTCTCAACAGGAGAGTGCCCTTCCTTTTGTTTCTAGTGTGTACCTCTACATCACTCTGAAATTCATTACCCTCTTCTCCTAAGGCTTTTGGAGGTGGCAAGATTTATCAGCCACTGGATAAGTGAATACAGCATATAGCATGGTAGTATTTCATTCAGTATTCTCCACAAAGATGCCTGAGAAGCATCAAGGGACCTCCAACCCCTGTGTTCACAGAACATATGTTCGCAGTCCACAAAACATCTATTAGTTGGGAGTTATATCTTTGATTCTGTACCTTGGTTGCTGCTGATGTACATAGGCCAGTGCATCCATCCATCTTGCTGAAAACAGGCCACTACTACTAGATGAAAAAAAGTAGTGGGTTGGAAATAAAAGCACAAGTGATCCTTCACAATCCCTGCCAAAAATAAATAATGAACATTTATCAGGCTCCAAATTAATAATACTGAAAATATGAATGGAAACAATTACCTATTTTTTCAACTTTAATTGCATCTCATAGTGCTGTAGCATGTGGAAATGGCTATCTCTAAACTTATATATTTACATATTTAAGTGCTTTACAGAGTTTGTTTCAACAAACTTTCAGTATGTACTGTTCACACAGATTTTGTATATTTACACTGACTAGTCACTCCAGCTTCCAAGTGCATTAGCAGAAAGAGCACTAAAAATAAGATGGAACGAAAATTCAGCCAGTGGCTTATACAGACGTGGTCTAGGTGCATGTTGCAGCATAAAAATACAGCTGTCTATACAAGATTATTGCGAGTTCTGTTAATAGCTACAGATAAAAAACTAGTACATAGCCTCTTAATTTTACATATAACTAAAAAAAATCAAAGAAACACATGGGATTTTTGTTTATTGCTGAAATGCTGCATACTGTCCTCTCCCTGGCTCTTTTCTTTTTCCACTCACATTATAGAAACAAAAGAAGCAAGCTGATTGTTATCTGTCTCAAACATTAGAAAATCCTTAATTTTCTCTTTCCATTTTCAAATTAAAAGTATTCTTGGACAATTTGTTTTTCCCAGAGAATACTGAAGGTTAAAAATCTTGAAATATTTGTCATTTTTTTCCAACACTGGGGTTTCAAAAGAACTTTGAGTAGGCAACACATAGTACCACTGCTACCGAAAGAAGTTGTCTCTGCTTGGGACAGAGTGGGTCCTAACCACTTCTTTTTATGTCACAAGCACAATGAGGACCAAAGGAAACATCCTTATGTCATTTTTTAGTAGATAAGTCAGGAAAATCAAAACAAGGTTGTGAAGCAGACAGTTTGACACCCCCCCCACACACACTAGTTTGTCACATTTTTTTCCTGAGGTCTAATGCTATGTATAGACAAACTTCCAAGGAGAGGTGAAATTGTTACATTATCTAAAAAGATTAAAGAGAATTTTAATCTATTAAGAAATGCAGTCTTGTTGTTCTGCTTCAGAACATTGAACCTATATAATAAAATTATTGCAGACTTTTACCATGACAGAAACTAAGAGAACTTACAGACAAGGTAGTAAAGGGTGCAAAGATATTATTTTATAATCCTATGATACCTGTAGTAATTAAAATACACCGCTTAAAGTCTGGTACCTGTTCCGAGAAATGGGTAAGAAAGGATGCTATAAAGATGAAGGAAATAGTATGTGCAACTAATTTTGTAAGCCCCCTTATACATGGATATTGCTCCATGCTTGAGAGAAAGCTAAGACTTGATACTCTTTGATTTGTCTGAATGGTATCTTGGTGGGTGTGAATCCATCCTTTTGCAAGGAACTGCTACCTTATGTATTTATTTCTGGGAAGGTTGTTACTGTACAGAGGAGATCATAGAATATCAGATTTTTGAACATGTGAACCATTGGTTTTCCTTCTTTCCACAACTGAACAGGTAGACCATCTCAATATCATCTATTCACTTCTACTTGCTTCTGGTTTGTTCTAATCTCCTTCAAGACACAGCCTTTAAGCAATGAGAGCAAGAGAGCAGATGATAGAGGCAGACACTGCTATAAAGTATTAATTTGCAAGTGCCAAGTAATGTCAATGTTGCATAAGTAATACCTGAAAAACTGAAACTAGCAAGTAATTAAGAAGCGTGTATGGACTGTGGAAATTTACTTCGGTGGAAATATTTTATTTGTAATTTCTCATATGTTTTAGCACTTTACCTATTCAAATACATAGCAGGGAGACTGTTTTCAGGGCAAAAAAACCCAAACAAACAAAAGAACAAAAACCAACCAACCAACCAACAAACACTTGGGCAAAGAAAATAAAAATGAAATAAAATATAATAAATGGAAAGCAGTATCATTTAAAATACAGGAATACCCATCACTTCTGTTTCATTTAGAAAGCTTTGATTTTGATTGCACTGCAGCTGAGAAACATTAAGAATAACTTGCGTAAGTCAAGTTTATAGAGCTGAAAAAATAGAGCGAGAAATAATTCTGATTATATTAGATGTCTGAGATAAAATTCTAATGTCATTATATTCTTAGTGTTTTAATGAAGCTTACAGCTGAGATAAATCTTGAAAAAATGGTTCCCGGTAATTCTTAGCTACATCCTTCTAGTAAAATACATGTTTAATCAGTGAAATCGTACTGATTTGGGGAGTTCACTATGCACTTTACTGAATCTGCAGAGGAACACAGTAAAGTACAAAAGTCTGCTAAGGTTTGTATGACTAACACAATCTCTATAAAGGCAAATAAATTTGTACTTAGAAATACGCTGATGATAATGGAGGGTGTCCTTCTTGCTAGCAGCAGGTAAACAAGCAAGACTTATGTCTCTCTGCAGAAGGAGGTTAGATTCTGTTAGAAGTCTAGTCCAAGATGCATTTAAAAGCTCACTAGGGACTATATATCCATCAGCTATCCTTTATTTCTAAGACAGAGGAAACGCAGTAGCTCTTGAGCAGACTTTGGTTTTGTTTTATTACTCTCAGTAGAAACGTCTTTAACTTTTGAAAGTACACGTATAAAGAAGCTGTCATGGATACAAATAAGCCACCCACACCACTGCAATGTGTAGTAAGCAGGCATAAACAGATATACAAACAGAAGATTTAAACATAAATGTAACAAAGGAGAATTTCATAAAATTTTTATTTGGGTAAGCATCAGTACTTTTTCAAACTATCAAAACTATCCATTGCCAGAAGAGTACTCAGCTTCTAATCTAGCTTCTAAATCTCTTCCTCTGTATTCTCTATCACTTTCTTAGGAAGGTGAAAAGACACCAGTTTCTCAGAAAGACAAAAATAAAAGGGAGTATTCTGGCACTGGACTTTTCTATCCTAGAAATGACAGAAATACTTTAGAAATACCATGCTGCCATGCTGGCTAGAGATGTGAGGCAGACACATTCTGATAAAATTTGACTGAATATAAAGAAAACCTATGGAGAGAAAGCACTGGTAGAGTTAGCAGGCCTGATCATCAATGAATAAAACAGTAGTAACTTAAACTTAATGGAGTGTATGTCCATAGGTATTCCATTGAAATTACTGCAGAGGAGGAGTACTCTTACATGAGACTGTTAACTTCCATAGGAATTTGTTTCAGAGTTGAATCCTCACTAAAACAATTCATTTGATTGCTTCCATTCTGAAAATAAATAGTGATGGCATTTTCTGGTATTAACTCTGTCTCCAGAGTTAATTTCAGCTGATCATTTGAATTAATAATTCAAGATTCAATTAGTATAGCCAGAATGATATAACAGAACTCTATGGGAATTCAGAGCTTTTCTTCTTTAGTGGTCTGCTATGATATTTATGGGTCCCAAAATGATAATTTTATATGCCAGCCAAAATCAAAATCTGACATCAAAGTTACATTTCTCTTGCAATTCCTACATTACTACCCTATGATCTTAAAAAGGTCTTTAATGACATGTAAGGCACAAAGTTTTGTACTTTCTTTAGTGCATTGGTCCCCTATAAACTTCTGTCAAAAAACCCAGTGAGTATATTGCCAACAGAGAGCTACTGTTGGCAAGATTATGATATTTCATCTACTTAGTAGTATATATATAATCACACTTCAACTAAGGTGGATATTTTTCCTCTTTTTTCTCCCCCTGACAGGGCACTGAGCCAAGAGTATACACAGCATATGTCAAAAAGAAAATGTAATTTTTTCAAATTCTCTGCAAAGTTATTTGCTCTCTCTCCACTTGAACTCAAACATTTGAATTTGAATACGTTTTCCTGTTTACCTCACTAGGATGGTAATGAGATCATATCTTAAACTTGTAAAAAGCACTTTGAGTATTTCAGCGGTTCTTCAGAAACCTTTCAGGATATATAGCTTTTGACTGCTCTTGAGGAACATTTCTATTAAGAATCCGGAAATTGTATTTCAGCCAAATTTTCTACAGCCCTGTTTGTTGTTTTTCTTTGTGATTACACATACAATTAAAATAATAAACTTCCTGAAGAAGAGTTTCAAGCAGCCTAGGAGCCTGGTAGTGGAGTTCCTGATCGACATACTCAGTAACACTGTTTGCTTGTAACTCAGTTTGGTTACGAACAGAGAGTACAGCCTGAGAGTTCTTTGGTGAATGGAGTGCGACACAATTTGAGAAATGAGATTAGAAATTGTAACTTTCTGAAACAAAATTAACCTTTTTAATTAAAAAATGAAAGTATTTGAAAAGTACTGTCTATTCAAAAGGTATTTTTACTCTCAAAGAAATATCTTTGATTAAAAATAGCATAAAGCAACATCTGCAGTCACTCCAGGAGTTTAGTTTCTCTTAACATAGGAAATTAGCTTTCCAAAGAAGGTATATTTCAAGCATTGATTAATTCTATCTTCTTGCTTTAGCCAAAGCCCATTCCTGACTACGCAAGACATAAAATAGTTAGAAGCTCTATGAAAACCTGAAAAAAATGTAAACTGTGGGATTCTGTGAGAAAGAAATATATTACACTAAGAACATGGAATAATTACAAAGGACATTACGGATGTAGAAAAGCAGTATGAAATTTCAGTAGTGAAGAAAATTCAATCCTGAAGAGACTGGATGCACATTTGATAATTCCACTCATTAAGCAGTGGTGTCTGAGGAAGTTAGAGCTCTGAGCTAGAAATCCACACTCCAAACATGTCTAAATATGTATTTAAAATTAAGCACAATAACATAGTTGTTTTTACTTTGGAGACAAAGCAAAAATGATCAACTTTGTCCTTGCAGTTTTCTCACAGCTGCTTGTTTTTTTATTCTTCCACTAAAACAGTTTAGCATAATTAAATTAAAAGGAATTCAAATAATTGTCTAAATTTTGGAGCCAGTGTCACCACTTGTAGCCTTCAAGGGCTGGCAGATGCAGTAGCACAGTTTCTCTTTCATTTGTGGCACGTTGCCTGCAATTATAAGAAGAAATGCTGCATGTTAGTTGTTTGCATCAGAAAGTGACAATCTCCACAGCACGGGGATAAAATCATCCTTTTCAGTGCTCAGCTTGATCAGCCTGGGGGCAACAGCTGCTGTCATTTCAGCTGTTTGTTTTAAATGTGTACTTTTAAAGTACCTCAAGATGACATTTCTTCTTCAAGCAGAGCCCAAAGCTCACAAAGTCATCCTCCAATGTAAAGAATAGAAATTCCTCCCCGGTACTAAACTAAATAACCACCAGCACACTTTATCTGGAGGTAGGTGCTGGTGAGCTGAATCCTAACCACGGTCAGTCACTTTCTGGTTTAGGGTGTTGCAGCGTTATCTTGCACTATGTTTCTAGCTAAAAGGGTATGGGAAGAAATAAATACACAAAGCTTCTGATGGTCATTTCTACCAGAAGAAGAAAATCTCTTTTATGTGTCATATTTAAATACACAGATCACTGCCTTATTTCATGTCCAACCACATGCTATCGCATTCCTGAAGGCTGTAGAAAAGCATACATTTGTCATCATCCAGCTCTCATCACTGCTAATAATCAGTTCATTTGAACAGACTCTCCCTTGAGGAACATCGAGAATTAATTAGAACTGATAGAACAGCATAAACCATAATTTGTTGATGCTTTAGCATATATATCTAATCAGTTAGGCCCATAATAGTGGTAGGGCATGTTATTTGTTTGTAAATACTTGGACAGCTACCATTTTATTTATAAAAAATGCTGATAATTGCTGAAGAGCTTTGAGTTTCTGCATAAATTTTGATTAATTTCCATATTAATGACGTATTATATATTATTCCTCATTCATTATTCCTCAACAGTTATTTTCTTCTAGGAATTTAGGCCATCTAATTGACTGAGCAAATACAATGCCATGTGATGGCGTCTAAGGGACAAATTGCATACCAGGAATATCGAAGTGCAAACTTCAATATTAAAAAAAAAAAAAATCCAAATTTCCCACAAAAACTTCTCGATGGTGTTTTCACATTGCACAGCCAAGGTAAGTTAGTATTGCAGGTAACACACTTCCAAGAACAACTGAGGATGTTCAGGAAACAGCAAGCATTGTTCATTCCTGTTATGTGCTATAATATTTATCGGAGTCTCATGTAACGCATACACCCTTAAGAAGAGACTGCCTTTTTTAGGGGAATAAGTTTGGGGCAAATAGTGCAACCATGCATAATGCTGTGCAGAAGTGCACAGTCTGACCTACAACAGATAAATAAATAGCTAATAATAGTGATAAGGACAAGGAGGAAGCTATTAAAGGCACGAAGAGAAGGTGGTGTTGCTCCCACTGTAATAATAAGCTCTTCTGTAAAATTCAAAACCTATTCATAAGCAATGCTTGCCAGCCTTTAGTCTAGCAGAGAAATTCACAAATATTAAATATTAATATTAAGATGTGTTGTTAGAGTTGTTCTCTGTCTTCTCTACAAGACAATGAGGACGACAGAAACCAGATCTTGAAGATTATTATTTTTTTGCACTCAAGATGCATAGCTATTCAAAACACAGGGGTTGGTAATTGCCTACAAACAGGCCAGCCCCCACTGGTAGCTACAGCAGGAAGATCTGCAACATTATTCATTTAAACAGACGTTTGTTTTCCCTGGTCACAGCTCAGCCGACGCAGCGTGAGGGAGTGTGCGAGCAATGATATCCTCCCTCCTTCCCCGCCTCGACTCTCTCACTACTTTTCTCCCACAGACCACGGCACTTAGCAGGTTCTGAAAGCAACCATGCTGATTGTGCTTGCTAAATATTGAAATAATAAATTTTGGAGCTCATATAAATTACAGCATCTGCTGGCTGGAATCAATGGACCAGAAAAGGAGGGTGGTAACAACATCCTGACAGACCATAGATAAATGTCATTGTACTGTTTTAACTTCATCTGTTGTATGTGCTTCAGAGGTTAAAAAAAATTGCAAACTAAGACAGTAATATCATCTTACTGTGTTAAAGACACCTATTAGTCATGTCCCAGGCAAATAGGGATTTATGACTCAGACATAATTCTTCCAAATATGCCTGCTGTTCATAAAAGGCAGAGATATATGACTCAAAAATAACACTGAGACAGGAATAATTTTACACTTCACTTTGCAACATTGACTTTCCTCCAGAACTTACAGCAAAATCTCCATGTTTTATGAATAGGCTTCTGCCAATACCATAGATTTATAGCTACAGCTTCCAAATCAGGTGAATTTCTCAGTCAAGGAAGAGGAATAATTTCAGATAGAGAAGAAAGATACATGTAGATCTTTGTTTGCTAAACAACTGTACACAAATTACATAGAATTGCAGAATTATTTAGGGTTAAAAAGCCTTTGAGATCATGGAGTCCAGCTGTTAACCCAGTAATACCAAGTTCCCCACTAAACCATGACTACACATCTCTTAAATACCTCCAGAGGTGGTGATTCCACCACTTCCCTGGGCCACGTGTTCCACCATTTGAGCACCATTTCAGTGAAGAAATTTTTCCTTATATACAGTCCAAATCTCTCCTGGCGCAACTTGAGACTGTTTCCCCTTGTCCTGTCACTTGTTACTGAGGGGAAGAGATCGACCCTCACCCGGCTACAGCCTCCTTTCAGGCAGTTGTAGAGTGATAAGGTCATCCCTGAGCCTCCTCTTCTCCAGGCTAAATATCCCCAGATCCCTCAGCTGCTCCTCATAAGATTTGTGCTCCAGACACTTCACCAGCTCCATTACCCTTCTCTGGACATGCTCCAGCACCTCAAGTCTGTGTTGTAGTGAGGGACCTAAAACTGAACACAGAATTTGAGGTGTGGCCTCACAAGTGCCCAGTGATAATCTCTGCCCTGGTCCTGCTGGCCATACAATTGCTAATATAATCCCACATGGCCTGTTTTATGGCCTTATTTACAGTCTCCATTTTGTTGTAACAATTTGATACTATAGTTTAAGTACATTCCTATGGTCTTTCCCCGATGATTCTTCCAAATTCTAGTTTGGTTCTATCAGAGGAAAGTGCATTTCAAGAGTGAAATGAAAAAAATACATGTAGGGGAGATACACAGTTGCTGTTTAGGTCTGAGATGTAACGAAATATGGATAAATGTTCTTTCACCAAAACTGCTGCAATCTGGACCCAGTAGCTGCAATGTGATCCCTATGGTAGCCCCTGGCCATTGGAGACCTGGCCAGACTGCTGAGAATGCAGGAGGACATCCTTTACCTGCTGCATCAGCCCTGGTCTGCTTCTCATGTTCCAGGGCACACACATGTATGGCAAGAAAAAATCCTCTTCTGAAGTTCCCTTCCATTTAACTCAGGTCACACCTTTAGGAGAGGCTTTGCTCCTTTTCAGAAATCACAAGTTTACAACAGGTTCACCTTTTAATAAAGACAACTGTCTTCTGGTTTCAGATGCCAGAAATGATGAAGTTCACAGACCTACTCTTTCCTCAAGAACACTTTTCAGTCCCTCTTTTATTGAGCACCATCCGCCCCTGAGGGATAGTCCCTGAAACAGCACCATACAGCTGTGCCCAGCTGACCTCTTGGCTGTACTGTACACTTGATGGAGTTGATTATTCTGAGAGTTACAAATATTAACAGCTAATAAAATTTGGTTAAAGTTTAACACTACATCCCAAAAATCTACACTGTGTTATTCTTTATTTCTCCCTCTTCAACAGTTCACTTGTCCAGTTAAGAAATACCATGAAAGTGATAATCCACAAACCTGAGGAGAAAACAGAAAGTAATATCCAGAAAGACCTCATGATGTGGCTTAGGACTGAATTTTGATTTCTTGTATTTCCATATTTCCTAGTCTAGGAGATCTTTGATTGGTGTATGTTGGCACAGCTCTTACAGTTTAGCGATAAGTGAATAGCTGCATTTGCAATAGTAGCCAGTGTACTGTGTTCTGTAAGGTTCTGGAGAAACTAGCTATTTCATTGATCTAACACCCAAAACACAAGCTGTATCTCATCTTCTCCTTAACCCAAGTTATAACCATCACATTTTTCACAGCAAAAGAACAGCAAGCACTGAATCCTCTGGGAGCCTGTTGTGGTGCCTCTGCAATTTACTGGCTTGTGCCCAACCAGACCAGTCCTCAGCAAGGCCAAAGGTTTAGCAGCTACAGCCAGGCCTGTGACACCTCTCCTCATTTCACAGGTACAAATAAGGGTGCTTTCCTGTCTGTCATGTGAGCCTTCTGTCTACGAGTAGCATGGAATCCAACAGACTTCTGTAAAAAGTCAAGAATTAAATTTTAAATTCCTTCATCCACAATCAGTCAAAATAATGTGACACACTGCTTGAATTTTTCTCTTTGCTAATGTAGTCACGTATTTGTTATCACAGCACTAGCAGCCACAAGAATTCAGTATCAGCTTTCCTTCCAAGATCTCAAGACTGTCTTAAAACTGATGGAAAAAAAACCCCATGGCTTTGGAGTTCTGCTGATTTCTTTCTTAAAATAAAAGTAACCCAAACAAACCTAAATGAAAACTCACTACATACTTCAGTTATATTTTCAACTTATTATTGCACACTTCAGGGCCTAAAAGTAAATTGAAAACCAGCAACACATTTTCCAAGGAAATAACCTATGTAAAAACCTCAAATATTTCCAGAAAAATTATTCCAGGAGGAGGGAGTGTGGTTTAAATAAAGTACACAAGTAACAGTAATATGCTGAAAAGAAATCAATGCTGTTTTTTTTCAATTTTTTGCAATCTTTTTATCTAGAATCACCTTTTAAAGTCAATAATAGAAGTTACAGAAATATCCTGGTCATCACTCATATGAAGAAGCATGGGAGGACACAAGATTTTGCATACTTCTACTAAGTAGCTCAGAGTCCTTACTCTGTTCTCAAGGAATATAAACTTAAAATGTTGTCTCATTGCAACAAACTAAGTATATGCAATTGCACTACATGTTCCAAGCTTATGATGAACTGTAAACATTTGTTTAAAACCTCTTCAGGGTCCTGCTTTGGAAGAAGCCACAGTAGCATGTAGTGGTCTATAAATTCCAGAAGCTCTGTAACTAGCAATTACAGAAGATAGAATGCAGTGTCTTCCTCCATGCTATTTAGGCACACAGCTGCTGAATGCTTTTTTCTTTCCTACAGCCTATTTGTTGGTCTTCAAAGCTGCTCTTTGCTTTCACTGTATTTATGCACTACATGTAGAAGTTTCACTGAATCCATTAATTGACATATCTTAGCAAATGATCAGGTTAGATCAGGGATTCCAACAGCCACACAATGTGGTTGTTCTTCTAACATTCTTTATTTTTACTTCTTAGCACCTTTTTTTCTGTAAGTCCACTGGACCTCTGAAGCCCTGTGTTGCACTTCCTTCAACCAACGCTACCTCACAAGGAATCTTCCAGCTACTGTGTAATACTGTAAAGTGATATGAGCTATTAACCAGCCAATTAACCATACAAAGCTATTCAGCCTTCAGTCCTCTCTTCAACACTATCTGCCTCCATCTGCTTCTCCTTCCTTGCTTTTTGTAAGTATTTTTGATAGTGCAAATTGGGATAAAGATAATTTTTTTTTTTAATTATTGAGATGAGAAGAAAGAAAGAGGATGATTTCCAGAAAAATCCCATACTGGGTGTACAAATGGAAAAAAAGTAGTTTGCCTGTTGCCTGTCTGAAAGGCTTTTATCCAGCTAATTTTCTCACTGCAGGGGAAAAGTAAAATTGGCATGCACTTCTCTGGCAAGTTGTTGGAGCCTGAGTGCCCTGACTGTCAACCCCTCCTCCTCCTCCAGGCTGACTGCCAGCTTGTCTCTGCCTGTTCTGGGGAAGTTAAGAATGCAGAAATCTTGGGGAGGAGGTTGTGACTGAGACCTCCTATTCACCTTTTTCCTTTTGCCAATGGAAAAATAAAATAAAATTAAGAGCTTTATTAACATTAGCATGAGAAGCAAGGTGTCTGGTAGAAGAAAATCCAATTGATTTTAAGGTCTGAGGCTCATTATTGACTTCAGAGAAAAATGGTACATAGATTTACTTCCTTAGAAAAAGGAAATCTTATTTGTTAAGGTAGATAAAAAGACATGTAATCATTTTTTTTGTATGGATTCAAATTAACATGATAAATTAACCAAGTGTACTATCCTGAATTTACTGCCAGGTTCCATATATTATATACAGAGAAGTAATAACCATGAACATTTTCTGATTTGGAAAGGAAACAAAACCAATGATTTTTCTTTAACTGTTCCCAAAAGTTTTATGTTAATGCTTCCTCATTCTGTGCCTGTCCTGTCAGGGCTGCAACAATTAATTTTTCTGAAATTTTATTTACTTTATTAATAAGGACAATAATCAGGCTTACTTTCCCTTTTGCCAGTATGACTCCCTAAAGTGACTTTTGGGTGACTGCTCTGAATGACTTATTGAATTTAACAAACATACAAAACATAAATGGAAACCTCAGGAAATTGCTGCTCACTGACCAAGTTTTGCTTACTCTTCTGGCTTCCAGTGGGTGAGATGTGGATAAGTTCCTCAAAACAGAGCAGACTGAGTGTAAAAAAGTAGAGCATCTGACATGGTGAACATGGAAAAGTTAGTATTTTTTCACTTGAGAATGGATCAAAGAAAATTTTGGCAGCCAGTGGCTTAAGTCACTGGTGGGATGATTGAAGAAACCAATCATTTAGCCCTCTGATACAATCTGGAAAGTATCAGCTCCACCAAGCTCATCCCAGTGTGCTGCCCCCTATTTAATTTTTCAGTTCACAAGCAGATTCCACATATTTTACCTCTGTATTAACTATGCAAATGGGAAATGGTGTAAGCTCAGGTATCAGTAAAACATGAAGTATGCTGTGCTTGAAAATGCCTTTTTTTTGGCCACTGTCTGTAGATTGAGAGGCTGACTTAGCAGGGCTGGATACATGAGCTCTTTTTATTAAGCTTCCTCCAGTTAAAGCGTGTCACTATTCAGTCTTTGATCCTCCCCAGTCAGAGCTGAGTGGCAGAGATGGCTCAGAGAGATCGCTCCTGCTCTGAGCTCCTTACCATCATTCTTAATTGCTTATCCTCTACAGCTCATATGCAGCACTTTTTGGAATGGCACTAGAGTCTGTGTGTGTGCTGACTTAGAGGAACCTTTCCAGGTTCTGCACTAGCGGCACGAGATGCATCCACTCTGTCCAGTTTTTACTTCCCATTGAGGTTATGTCAGCACACTGGGAAAACAGCTGCTCAAGCTGCCATCTTTCCTTCCTTTCCTCTGAGGTTTTTATCAAGTCCATGCCAACACTTAGAGATGATGCTGATTACATCTTCCTTGCCTGATTCCTCAGGTTTGATCCCACACTCTGATGCTTCCAATATCTGCTGTACCCTTTTTATCATTTATAATAATAAATCTTGGGCAGAATTTCTCTTTTGAAGCGATTTTGAAGAGAGTTCAGCTAAAACTCGCAAATGTCAACATGTTGACAGTCATATATTGAGTACATTATGCCAGGAATCTGTGAAAACCTCTTGAGAGTTTAACCTATGCAACTTTATACGATTTGTGGCCTCACTTCCCGCAGAATTGATAATGAATCAAGTTACTGTGGCTTACCAAGCATCTGCTGAGCTGCCTTTCACATACACTGTATGTTCTTAGCTTGCAACAATTGTGAAGTAACGTGATTTATCTGAATTCTTTCACTATGGGTTAAGCTATACTACATATGAATTAAGTGCCCTTAGTTCCACTCATTATGTATTTTGACTGCAAATGTGAACATCTACCAGAGTAAATATTTGCCTCCACGCTAGTGAAGGGGGAAGGGAGGGAGTATTTGAGTAAGAGCTCCCTTGCCCTTAGGAAGTGAAAGCCATCAGCCAACTTAGCTGTGTTTCTCGGTGACTGCAGGACAGAACCAAGTGCTGGGAGTTTCTGTGTCTCTTTGCTCACCATGTTTCATAGTCTATTTTGGATGTTGGAAATTCCCCGGAGAAAGAAGGTGGCTTCTGTGTAAAAAAACAGAGCCTTTTGGTCTACACTGGGGAAGCAAGTACAAGGATTTCACTGGTGAAGGCTCACAGTTCTTGTCAGCCTGCAGGACCACTACAAATGTTGCTGAGTGTACCAAAGATCAGAGTAATGGCTCTGTCCTGCAGCTTATTTTTTCTGCCAAGAATGGCACACAATGAGAGATGAAAGAATACTATCATTACTCCTTCTGTAGGGTTATTTCTTTCTATGTATAAATTTTTAACATTGGGGTTCCATGAGCCATGCATTATACTATTGCAGAGTACTTAACACGTAAGATATACATTCATCTATACATGTAGACAGGTCATGATTACATAAAATATAATCTAGAGTGAGGATTTTAAATTCTCCTGTCTGGTCACTGCAGTCTTGGCTTATATAAGTACTTGTGATTTTGTGTAGAGTTTGCTCAAGGCCAATGCAGGAAGAATTTCTTCTCCATTCATCTGCTGTCTAGACAAGCATACTTTTAAAGCTTTACAAGCTGTTTCTGGGTTTCCCTGCTAATGACTGTATCAACTTTGTTCCAAAAGAACTGCAGTGAACTTCAGTGACACTGCAAGCATGACATTATTCCAAATATTTTCTGAAATTTTCACAGAATAGTATTTTATTGATCATCTGTAGGATGACTAATAAAATATCAGCCCCAAAGAAGGAGCTAGGTAAATGTTTAACTTCAAACATGATCTAGCATATGATGAAAAGAACATTATTAAAAGGAGGCAAAATTAAGCTTGCATATTGCATGTTTGTTTGTTTGTTGGTTTGGTTTTTTAAAATTAGTCTTTTGCAGAATTTATTAATTTAGCACCAGCAAACCCAGGATGTTTCCCTCTAGAATACATATTTCTGTAGTAACACTCACTTTGAACAAATATGATACATATTCAGATGTAACTAAAAAAAAAAGGAATTTTTTTCAATTTAAAAATTAAATAACAATTTAAACACATGCAAATATTGTATGCTTAAAAGAAACCGTTTTTGAGCAGTGAAATCCTTTATGAGATTCCATCCCATGCTCTTCTGTTAGTACCCACCATATCTCACAGAATGAGAAACACCAGGGTCTTAATCGACTCATATAAAAATGTCAAATTAAATCTTAGCTATATGTGGAAAGGCAAAAAAAGGGTTGTAATTATTTTAGTTTCTCCGAATTTTTAACGCTACCTAAGAAAAAACCCTCAACATGAGCAGCAGTCCTGAAAACAGTTATATAATCAAAACACATTTTATAATTCGCAAATATTAGAAAGCTACAGAAGTGCTAAGAAATCTTTTCTTTTCTTCACTTATGTTGAAAAGTAATTAGATCAGTCTTTTATTAACAAGTATCTGTTTTGTTTGAATTTCAGAACAATAATAATAATACAGTATACAGTTTAACCCTAATATTAACAACTGCTTTTATTGAAAGAATTCATCATTCTTTGCTCCTCTATCAATAGAACTGAAAGCTCTCTAAGTTTTGAGAATAAGTGTATCACACATCCAGCTCAAAGTGATATTTCGATTATTAATAATGTTCTTCCTTATATCAATTTGACTGTAAATTGAATACAATAAATACTGTGGTTTTTCACTTAGCTTTAGCAAGTATTTAAGTAGGTATTCAATAAGTTACTTTGGTAATTGTTTTAGGTACCGTCAGGATCTAAGACTAACCTCTTTTTTTTTTTTTTTTTTTTGTCTTATTAAATGGAAAAGGAGTCACTGTAGATGTAGTCAAGGCAGTGGTAGTGATACTTTTATAATGCTCAGCTGGATTTTCATTAGCAAGTACATTTTGTGACTCATCATTCATAATACTCCACAACCAGGAAATGCATAGATTTAGTCACTATGTTTTAACCCAGTAGATCACAGAATTTGCGTATTAAGTCTCATAAAGAGATGTGAACTTTTTCATACACTGCATGTAGACCTGTTTTCCCATATATGATATTCTATTTGAACTTCTTGTTTGCCAGTGAAGTTATATGAATACAGAAAGGAAACTTCATATATAAGTATTATGGAGGGAGAAGTCTCAGGAGATTTATAACTTGCTGTGCATTTGATTAGCATGACTGTCAGCCCTTCCTTGAGACAGGTTAAATGAATTGGTTTAGATTTCATATGACAAACTATTCACTGGGATATCTTTGCAAGATCCTCTAGGAATGTGGTAATTTGTTGAAATTTACTACTTATTTGGACTATTTCTGTCAGAGACATTTAAATTCAGCGTCAGTTCTACAGAGAGTCCTCACCACCATCTACAGATCTATCCCTTATTTGAACCATACAGCTGGAGCAGGACTTGTTTGAAGAGGGAAGCTCAAAATTTTCCCAGGAAAATTAAATAATGTGGCTGTGCCTTGCTGTTCTTTCCACAGATATGGCATTTAAAAAAAAAAAAAAAAGAAAATAAGGCATTCAAGGCACTTAAAAACAGCAGTGACGACCAAAGAAAAACCTGTCGCAAATGTGAGCTGTTCCGCTGCAGGCAGCTCCATACGCCTTATCTGCCTCAGGCTTTAAAGCATTAAATAAATAACCAGGAGGTTTCTCCTCTGTAAGAAGAGTGTCATATCTGGGAAGATTAATTCTAACTGCAACATCAACCACCTGACTGTTGGCTCTGTAAAGCCTCACAAAGAGGACAACTTTCACAAGGACTTCTAAACTAATAAAACAGAAATAGAATGTACCATATATATAAACACATATTTATGTAAATCCATACCGATCAAAAAAAAATTAAAAAATTAAAATATGCTTGAGATTTCATATGCCCTCCTATCAAGGAAGGCAGATGAAGCCTGAACCATACTTTTCTATACACGCAGATGTGATGGGGGAGCTGCAGTTTGCCTCAATTTAAAGGTACAGCACCACCTGCTGCCAGCACGCATCACGGTGGGTGAGCACCGCTTTCCCGTATTTCCACGTCGTTTCACTCGATCGTTCTTGGGAGCTTGTACTGTCTAAACTAAAGCTAGGATGACATGTCTAAACTGAGTCAGAACAGCTTTTTCAAAATAAAATTCATTATTTCAATTTGGATAGGACAGAAATGAAGGTAATGATCAAACAAACTCTTCTTGGTATGTGTATAAGATTTAATTTCATCTTCAGAATTAATAATACTGTAATTTAAGTCATGATTTAAAATCCAGTGCCAAGCTTATATAAAATCTCCCCAAAAAGAGAATTTTCAACATGTTTTTGTATGGAAGATACGTGGTTGTTTCTATAAAAGTTTCTCTTATGTTCTCTAAAAAATAATATTTTCAAAAATTTACTTCTTAAATTAAAAAAATGTGACACCTTGCTACAACACAATATCCACCAATTCAGAATTATACCACTTTGTTAAAATTATAATTTAAAATATATTAATTTCTGAGGCAAGTTGTGTTCATATTTATACACACTTCTTAAGGCTTAAATATCGATGAGAATAAAATTTCACTTATATACTCTAGATTAGCATTGTTGAAATGTCAGGCTATTATTTAGGTTGTGAAGTCTCTATGACAGGGATTAGCATTTTATTATATGTTTGCTTAGTGACCTCTATAATGGGACCCTGCTCTGGCCTCATTTTCATAACAGGAAAGAAAAGTAGAACTAATCATAATCAAAAAGTGCTCAGCCCTATTAATCAAACTTCCCTAAAACTCCTAAATCCAGTCTCCAGAGCAGCTTCATGAACCCTTACAAGGAAACCTAAGGAAAAGAAAACCTTCCTGGCCCCATTAAGTGTACTGCAACATCACTTGACTTTTCAAACCTACTAGAAAGATGACTATTCAATACACTAATAAACCAGAAGCTAACCAAATCTAAGAATTAACATCAGATTTTGTTATTTTGATTTTTCAAACTCCTGTGTAAAATTTCAGGTAGGTAAAATCGGTTAATTTTGACTAGTTCTCACAGGAAGAAGTGAAACTACCTCAGTGGAGCACTGATGGAGTACCTGCTAACCCCAACTCTTCCAAGGGCTTTTTGATGGAGTCCAGAACATTTTCATTTCTTTTGTTGTTGTATTTCAGCGATATCTTTTCTAGTGCCCTCTTGTTTCAATAGGCACTTAAGATTGCTGCCATCTTCACCATAAGCAAATGTAATAAACTCCACTGGAGTCACAAGTCCTGTATTAGTGCTTGTGCTCAGTGGGAGAGAGAACTGGCAGGATACATGGAGACCTGTGCCAAAGCCATTATTAATTTTTCAGGAACTGTTAGCAGCTTCAGGCTATGGAAAAATAATTCACTTAGAAAAGCAATAGGGACTTTTATAACACCTTACAAGGTGAACAGACATTTTTAGCTCTAAATACTTCTAATAGTTTTCAGGGAACAAAGCACATAAACCTCAGAGTTATGCTTTGTTGATGTATATTTTGTGGAATTATACTTATTACTATGAGTATTTAAATATCTGCTTGTTAGGAAACTGCTAATTTTTATTGCTTATTGTGCTAAGCATCCAGATGTCCTAAACAACTCTGGATTTCTATAGTTATACCAAATACCAAATCAAATTATATTATTCATATGGATTTTGTCGCAATCAGAATTCTATAGATACAGGTATTCAAAATGTCTGTTTCTCTAGCCACACTGGCTTGTGTGATCATGGTACTAAGTATTGTTAACTCAGTAAATGCACGACAACTGATGACTTTCTGAAAGATACAGGCTGGCCCAGAAATAAGACTCTGTGGGAATACAGACAAGAAAAAAAATTCAGCTTCAATGAGATGCTATAAAATCTAAGGTATTGGGGGATTCATATTGAAAACAAATGTTTTGCTTCTGGTCAGCGAAACCAAAACGTGATTTAAACAGATATGCTGTTGGTTAACCAAGATTTTTAACTGTATCTGGGTTCAAACTATTAACTGCAGACAGCAACAACTTTTCTGAGGAGATGAGCACACTGATAGGGCCGGAGTCCTCATGGTACAAGCAAAATGCATAAAAGGCCATTTTTTTCTAGAGCACATGTTGAGGGAAAAAAACACAAGTCTTCACCTTTCCTGACTCCAGACTCTTTCCCATCTAAACAGCAGCTCCATCTAAGCGCGAATGTGGTTGCTGCCATGAACGGCATACAAAACTGGATCATTGACACATTCAAAAGGTGGGTGTGAGCACTATTTATTGGGTATGAAGAGTTCTGAACCTTTTCCCTTCCCTGGTTTTGTGTGATGGTGTTGTAATCCAGCTTGGTTTTTCTATGGATCAGGTTATAGCAATGTAAGGACAGTAGCTGATAAAAAAGAGGTCAAACCCCATTTGGATTTAAACACGAGCTTGCAGAGCTCAGAACCATTTGGGCACTGACTTCACAGACGGAAAACTGCAGAAATCTCAGATTCTCAAGAACTTCTAGTCCTTGTCCTGGGAGTGTCAGATACTCAACACTTGCTTGTCTTTGGGAACAACTGAGAGAATTCTAGTGTATGTCAGCAGTAGGTCTAAGAGACAAACTTGATCTTTATGACTAGAGAATTTGATGAGTACGGAACAATATTGCATTTAATATCATATCGATAGACAATAAATGTAGAGATTTGAGGATGAAATTAATGTAGAAACTTAAGCTGGTACTTGTGCTACAAATTAACTTTGTATTATTTAAAATCATGTGCATTTCAAGAGCTAAGTGAACGCCTGTAAATTAAGAATTTTAATAAGCTTTACTGATCAAAATATTAAATACAAAGCAACCAATAATCTTTTTTCATTGATCAAGTAGTATACCACAGTCTTAACAAAAAGGAAATGTTTTAAAAATAAGCATCATCTAGTAATATAAAAGAAAAAGAAACATATTTGTAGAAAATTTGTAGGTGAGAATATGTGTCAAAAAATAAGGAAGACTTATTTATGATTTTACATTGGATGACTTTTCATGTTTTCTGGTTTTCTTGGGTCTATACATAGAGAAAGATCAGCACGCTACTACATCTCAAATATGAACCAGCCGTAACACAAAAAGAAAAGGTGTGTGTGCGGGGAACAACATGTTTTATTAGCGTTTTTAACTTTAGCATGTTAAAATACATTTGGAAACCTGTCTAAAATTTGGATGGCAATCCAAAATAAAATTAATTTCCAATCTTTCCCACAATTATTTTCAGTAGCTTGGCTACTTTTTGAAAACAAACAAGGAAAGCAATAACCTCCTTCTGTCTCTAAACAAGAACCTTTTTAAAAGATGTAGTTGAGGATCCAGCCTCCCTAGTTGAATCTCTGTGCTTGTATAATTAGTTCTTCTCCCAGTACTGAGTTGTTAATTAAATCTCAGTAGTAACCAACTCCTCAGCATGGATTTTTAGTGTAGATGGTCTCATTTACCAAATTCTTTCTGCTTATTTGCCTGTTGCAACACTGAAGGTCTCCCCATTTTGATCTTGTTTTCTTTTTTCTTTTACTGTCTAATAGAAGAGAAAAAAACAGTTGGATATTCTATCCTTTGTACTACATAATGATTCTGGAACTAGTTCTTCCTTCAATAAAAATACTTTCTTTTTATCGTCACTGTTGCTTTTATCACGTAAGATTAATTCCATAAGTACCTTCATGTTAAGCACAATATCAATGTCTGCATCTTTACAAAAAAAACCCTGAAAAGCAAAACAACCAAACCAAACCAAAAAACCTCCAAGCATAAAAACCGTTTGTGTACTATGGCAACAGTAATTCTGTTGGATTATAAAATCATCTTATTTTTTTTTTCTGCTGCTAGTTTTTCTTCTTTTTAGATTCTCTTTGAAACTTGCATCTACAGAAAGACAGCTATGACTCTGATATATCAACTGCTTCACAACTAAGGAAACTCTTCAATGAAAATTGTCTACAGCTGTGGTTTGCAAAGCCCATTAAAAAAATTATGCCAGAATATTACAATAGAAACATAAAGATCTATGAAATCTATTTGTGCATTTTAATACTTACTAAGTATTCCATTTAAAAGAGCCAAGACTTTCTTTACACATTTTAAACATATTTTACAAGTATTATTACATCAACTATGAATAAGAACGTGGAACAAATTACTATAAAGGAAGAAATAAGCAAAAACCAGATTATGTCAGGTGTACAGTTAAAATTCTTGCTTTTTCTTGGTAGTTTTGTTGTCTCTAAGCAAGTCTTTGTTGTTGTTCTGCAAAGTGTGAATCTGGATGTTTTTCAAAAAACATATTTTTCCCTCAGCACTTTGTACATACATACACCAGACCTGAACAAATATAAATTGCACTAGGAATAACGCTTTGAAAGCAGGACCTTCAAAACAGCAAGAGAAATAAGTGACAGTGACTTGTTGGCAAATATATTTCAAAGCATAGCACTGGACTGCAAGAGTTCATGTTAACTTGTCAAAAATAAATAATTTTTTTTCTTTCTTAAACTCAGCAATTTTATCAGTCTTCAGACATTAAAAACTGCTCACAGAGCAACTCCATTTTATTAATCACATCTTTTTGCTGGTTAAGCAAACCCCTAAGAACTATCATTCTTGAAAGTTGCCTATTGGTTTGATTCACCTTGACTTCTGAGGCAGGATTGAATAGGAATGATTCTTTGAGAGTGAACTTTCACTATGTTTTTGCTTTTGTTTATTTGGTGGTTTGTTTGTTTGTGGTTTTTTGTTGGATTGGTTTGTTTTTTGTTAATTGGTAAGAGACCAATGATACAGCTAAAAAAATCTGTAAGCAATTTTTCGCTCCTCTATGGGCAAAACAGTCTTTGCTGACAATATAGTGCCCACCTGAGGCATACTTCCAAGCTTTATCTGCTGTCTCTTTTATATGAAAAGGCTTCCCTCATGGGTTTGTGGTGGATATTTTAATCTGTTCTGCTTTGAATCATGTTGGAGTATTTATTAACTATCTATGATGAATCTGATTTTTAAAGATGTAGCTCAAACAGTATTTTACCAATTCTTATAATCTTAAAATGGAACAACAATTTATGCTAGAAGCATAAAATATTAAGTCTAACAAGATTGCCTTATGTGTCCAACCTCATGCGGTTTAGGTCCATTCATATATTCTTTGGAACCTAACAATCTTTGCTTAGGACTGACAGTGGTGCTGGAAATGTATCTTACTATCAAACCATCATTCTAAGGCTTGTGAAAAAAACAAATCTGGTTATTTCAGTGTGATTCCTACCACGCTTCTTTGTTTATCACAGCAGTAAAAAAAAAAAAAATGATGCAAAGGGAAATCTTGCCTTCTGGTCACTCCAGAAAAGAGATCAAGTCACATAGTAACCTCTAATACATGATGCCTTCAGATTAGAGCTGGTGCTTTAAATTGCCACAGTAGTAAGAAAGACTGTGTTTTGACAGTAGTTATATAGCAAATCCTCCAGAGAAAGAACAGGTTTTCTCTTATGGCTTAGCCACAGACAACTTGTCTACCTTTTGACAAGTCTTACTTACGTCTGTATCCCATTTAAATAAAGGTAGATACTTAATTTCTTCCGTTCTTTGAAATTTCTTTGAATTTTGAAACAGCATATCTCTGTTTGGGAATATTTCAGCAAAAAGGAACATAAACTATTGTAGATTAATCTAGACACTGCTGCAATTTTGCAAGCATATTCCTTTTTTGTAGACTTCCTTCATACAAATTCCTTTCCCAAAACTTGTCTGTCAATTTTTTAATAATAAATTGCAGATAATAGAATTATAAAATATTTTAGGTTGGAAGGGACCTTTAAAGGTCATGTAATCCAATGCACATGCAATGAGTAAGGACATTTTCAACTACATCAGGTTGCTAAAAGCCCCTGTCCAAAGTGAATAGAATTATTTTCTCTCACAGGATTATGATGAACTCATGTAGACATGCTTGATGTAATTTTTTTTTTGAAACTACTAATTGGCATTTAAGATATCTGAAACAGGATCTGGGGTTTTTTTTTCCTTTTTTGTTGGTATTTTTTTCCCCTTCTATGTCTTTACATAGCAAATATCTGTAAATGAATAATTCAAAACTGAAGCTTGTGCAACTGTCTAAATTTTCAAGAAACATGATATGAAATATTTTTTTAATGCAAATAAAATGCATTTTACAGAGTTCTGTTTAAAATTCCTTTTTAATGTGAACCTTTAGAGAATGTTTAAAAATGCATTTTCTGAGCTTTTTCTGTCCTATGTTGACTCTTAAACGAAGTAAATATTTAATCAAGATACCAGGGGAGGAAGCCACCTGGGCACCATAGGCTATTATATTTAATAAAATGTTAAATGGCAATATTTAAGTGGGGGAAAAAAAAGTTTTATTTCTGCCATGGGGTATTAACACTTTCCATCTTTTCTACATTTGGTCATGTATCCAAGCTACACTGGCTCTTCAAAACTTGAATGTCATGGCAGTAGAAAATTAAGAAGCACTGTGACACTGATTTAGTTTGAATGTCTCTGAATTCTCAAATGCATTAAAGATCTATTGCTTCTTATCAGTTCAGCCTCAGTATCAGCTATCAGCCACTTACAAAGGAAATAGCAGCAATATGGATTAGATGTCAGTTGGCAAAATTATGAAGTCACCAGCAGTTTTGTGTGTGTGAAACAACCCAATCTTTCAAGTGAACCATCTTTAAGTTCATTTCAGAGATGAGGTGTTTTAGAAAATAGATACTGACTGATGAAGTATGGACTTTAAGAAAATTGTTTCATTGAATATACTTTTCAAACAAAGAAATTAGGATTAAAAACTATGTTTGGCATTCCAGACAACCACTAAATATCTTCCACAACCCATAAAGTATTTGGGATGATGTAAAGCAAACCAGCTCTTTTCTTTCCACCACGTTATTAAAGGAACTTATGTATACAACCTGAATGTCTGCATGCCTCAAAGTAAAACTATCCTGGTTTGACGCTGGCCAAATGCCAGGCACCCATGAGTCACTCACTCACCCTCCCCTGCCACTGCTGGACAGAGGAGAGAAAAATTTTAAAAAGTGTGCATGAGTAGAGATAAGGACTGGGAGAAAACACTCCAAGAGTGAAACAGGTTCAGCTTAGAGATACAAAGTGAGTTTATTGCTAACAAAATCAGAGGAGGATAATGAAAAGTAAAATAAGCCCTTAAAAACACCTTTTCTTCCCCCAACCCCTCCCTCCTTCACACTGACAACACAGGGAGGCAGAGCAGGGGGGTTTTTAGTCAGTTCATCACCCAAGGTTTTCTTCTGCTGCTCCAGGAGAGGAGTCTTCCCCTGTGAGACCATGCGGTCCCCTCCCATGGGAACAGTTCTCCGTGAACTTCCCGCTGTGGCTCCACTCTCACGAGCAGCAGCCAAACTGCACCTGCTGCAGCGTGAGTCCCTCCCANGCCCTCTCTCTCCACCGGGTCTCCCACTGGATCACAGCCTCCTCCAGGCATCCACCCGCTCCGGCGTGGGCACCTCCCCCACGGGCTGCGGGTGGATCTCTGCTTTCCCCGTGGACCCCCATGGGCTGCAGGGGCACAGCTGCTTCACCATGGTCTGCACCACGGCCTGCAGAGGAATCTCGGCTCTGGGGCCTGGAGCACCTCCTCCCCCTCCTTCTCCCCTGACCTTGGTGTCGCCATGTTGTTCCCTCACATGTTCTCACCTCCTCTTCTCTGGCTGGAATTAAAACTGCACCCAAACTTTGTTTTGATTTTCTTCTTAAAGATGTTATCACAGAGGCATTACCAGCCTCTCTCATTGGCCCAGCCTTGGCCAGCAGCATGTCCATCTTCAGAGCCGTCAGGGATTGGCTCTGCTGGACATGGTGGAAGCTTCCAGCAGCTTCTCACAGGAACCACCTCTGTGGCCCCCCCACTACCTAAAACCAGGCCATGCAAAGCCAGCACAAAGACTCAGAAGATGCAAAGAATTCTGAGAAAATCTGTCCAACCCCGATCTTTCCAGTCTCCAAAACAATGAAAAATGTTTTCGACTAGCTGTGTCATTAATAATTTTATTCCTGTCTCTTTCAAGACAAGCTGAAGTTCTGAAAAAATGTTGCAGGCACATGCCTTGTTCTTTCTGTGATCACGTTTCTATTTCCTTCCAGAATATGGAATCACTGGAGTCACATACTCAAATTTTTTTCTGCTATTAAATTTTCCAAGAACAATAGGTGCTTTGAAAATGACTGAATAAATAAAAAATAAATCAATTTATGTACTTAGGCTAAATTTGTGTTGGCATTTAGACCTAAGGTACATAGGTTCTCCTGTAAGTCTTTGCTTAAAATTCAACAATAAAGTGACATTTAAAATGACACATTAAAAGCAATATACAACAGCTGAAAAACTTACTTGTTTAAGATCATTTTCTCACCACTCTTTGAGTAATCTCTCTGTCTCTTTTAGGTAAAGTCTAAAATCTTGAATATTGTCTTTCCAAAACATATCTCAGAGAAGCAAAAATACTCCTTAAGTAGTTATCACAAGTTCTGCTCTGAAATGAACTTAAATGCACACTTATTTTCAATCTATTTTAGCTAAAATTATCATTCTAATTTGTGCCTTATCTAATAACACTAATATCGATGCGTTTTTCAATCAATTTACTGTGTTTCCACCAACACACAGAGGTGTCTAGAGTACAGGTCTTAGGAGGAGCAGCTGAGGGAGCTTTATTTTTCAGTCTGGAGAAAAATAAAGCTCAGGAGGGACCTTATTGCTCTCCACAACTATCTGAAAGGTGGCTGTAGCAAGGGGAGAGATTGATCTTTTCTCACAAGTAACAAGTGATATGAAGAGAAGAAATGGCCTTAGGTTGCACCAAGGGAAGTTTAGATTGGATATTAGGAAAACTTTGCTTCATGGAAAGGATTGTCAGGCATTGGAACAGGCTGCCCAGGGAAGTGATTGAGTCACCATCCCTACAAGTGCTCAAAAGGGGTGTGGATGTGGCATTTGGGAGCATGGTTTAGTGGTGAACACCGCAGTGCTGGGTTAACAATTGGACTTGATAATTTTAGAGGGTTTTTTGTGATTCCACAATTCTATGTATGTTACTTACAGTGTCTTTATTAATATTGATTTAACACAAATGTATCGTATAAACATCGAGAGACAAACATTTTAAATTCATTGCTTTTGAACAAAGAGATAATTAAGTCCTTTCATATAAGAGCTATGGAGTTAGCCTGTTAACTTTGTCTCTCTTAGAAGGACTGTAATGATGGAATTTGAGGAAAACAGAAACTTATGCATATTAAGGAAAAAATACACCACCACTGGTTCACCTACTTAAAACTAAGAAAGACCAATAATATAGTGAAAGAAAAAAACTCTTAAAAAATAATGAAAAGCTGCTGAAGGAAATCAGGACTCAAAAAGACTGGAACATTCATGAAACAGATTACAGGATGTTTTACGCTTATAAATCATCAGTCTTTGAAAAATAAGTAAATAGGTAGAATTTGAGTGGGAAAAAGTTAAAATGCCCATTCAAATGAGATTTTAAAAAATTGAAGTGAGTACTTCAGGCAGCTTTCCCTTTAGAATTTACCACCCTCGTACATGACACAGTATATGACACCATGACATTGTTAGCTTTATAAAAATTTTTGCAGTGGGCTAGAATGACTCTTGCAAATGTCAAACTAAAATTGGAGCAAACGTAACCTCATGGTACAATTGCAGGGGGAAATAAAGACAGGGAAAGCTTGCGTCTGTGCCCCAAGAATCATTATTCTTTCTCTAAGAACTTAAATCCTCCATCTTCCTCTCAAATCCCTTCTGAATATTTCACTGGCATGTTTTTTAAGTTGGCAAATTTTAAGAAATTAGGCTCATTATTCTAATGTATTAGCGAAAGACAAGTTTTCAACTCATTAAAATGCTGATAATCTTCTGAAAGCCCTCAATTGCCTTTTCAATTACTTCAACAACAAACATGACAGTTTCTGAGTATAAAGATATTCCTTCAAAAATTACTTGTTTTCGAAAAACCACATACCTATCTACTCTGCTGGAGGTGGGTAGGGCATATGAGAAAATTTCTATATGTGTTTTCATTTAAATAAATAGATTTTATGCATCTGCCGCAGACTGGAATATTGCTACGCGCCTGTCTTCAACAGGAACATTATATTGAATAAAGTATAATTCCTCGGCTTTATTCTTAGTCCAAGTTCTGTCAGCAGCTAGGATTTAATTTAGAGAATTTTTTTATAAGAAATATTTTCCTTAATTTCTTTTGTCACACAGCTTTTTAATTAGATCTCAAGTTAGTAAACATACTTAATCTCTCACTCGGCATTCCTCAGGGTGATGATGGCTATGTTATACTGAGATTAATTTGTCTCCAAAGTTGTTTTGGCTTGTTTTTTTTTAAACACTCTTCAGGCTGGAAACCCTTTGGCAATGCCTTTAGAAATATGGACTGCTTCCCAATTTTATTTTCTTTTTTCTTTTGTTTATTTTTCCTTCAGTTTACAAAATATGCAAATTGACTATATATATGAGCACTGGAAAGAATTCAGCTGTGTATTGGTTTGGCACGGCATGGTTTTGGGTAGCAGGGGGGCCACAGAGGTGGCTTCTGTGAGAAGCTGCTGGAAGCTTCCACCGTGTCCACCAGAGCCAATGGCTGATGGCTCTGAAGATGGACATGCTGCTGGCCAGAGCTGGGCCAATGAGAGAGGCTGGTAACGCCTCTGTGATGACATATTTAAGAAGAAAATCAAAACAAAAGTCACAAGATTTTGTATTCTAGTCAGAGAAGAGGAGGCGGTGAGAATATGTGAGGGAAAACAACATGGCGACACCAAGGTCAGTGGAGAAGGAGGGGGAGGAGGTGCTCCAGGCACCGGAGCCAAGATTCCTCTGCGGAATTCCTTATGCAGCCCGTGGGGGAGGTGCCCAGGCTGGAGCGGGTGGATGCCTGGAGGAGGCTGTGATCCAGTGGCAGACCTGGTGGAGAGAGAGGGCCCTNCACACTGGGAAGTTCACGGAGAACTGTCTCCCGTGGGAGGCACGCCACGGCCTCAGAGTGAAGGACTCTCTCTTCTCCTGGAGCAGTGGAAGAAAATCTCAGTGATGAACTGACCAAAACTCCCCTGCCCTGCCTCCCTGTGTTGTTGGTGGGAAGGAGGGAGGGCTTGCGGCGGGGGAAGGGGCTTTAAGGGCTTGTTTCACTTCTCATTACCCTCCTCTGATTCTGTTAGTAATAAATTTCACTTAGCAATCAAGGTTGAGCCTGTTTTGCCCTTGAAATATTTCTCCCGCTCTCCTTATCTCACCCATGAAGCCTCCGTTAACCCTTTTTCCTCTGTTCCCTCCTTTTGCCCAGCTGGGGTAGGGGAGGGTGAGCGAGTGACTCTCGTGGGTACCTGGCATTGGGCCAGTGTCAAACCACAACAAGTTGTCAATAGCAGGTCTTGAATCTTGACAGAAAGGCCAATTTGCAAGATTTGACTAACAAAAATAAATATTTCAAACAGTCATCATTTCAAACTTCTCTTCCTTACTTGCTTATACACAACACCGCGAAATAATATATTGTGTGTACAAGCAACCCAGTGTGGCAGTAGAATCAAGTTCTACCAAAACAAACAGGAGCAAATTGCACACTGAATGATTTATTATTTTAAAACTTCTCCTTACCTCTGATTTCAGTTGAATACAAAACCACTAAGTAGTACTTATATTTGTCTTTATTATTTTTATTGATTTCTAGTACAAATCTGTAAACATTCATCATTATAGCAAAAGCTGCCTTTCATTCCATTTATAAATCCATTAATTTAAAAACTGTCTAAAGCTCCTAATAATTAGTCACAGGTAGTCGAACAGGAAAAAAACCCAACTCATCACCACCCTTTAGATGTGAATCATGTCGGTTTTCATTTATCAGTATACTATCAGTATAACACAAGGTCCTGTTCAGAGATCGTTACTCACTCCATTGAGTTTCATGCTGTTCAAACGTTGAAAATTTTCTTAACAGAAATTTAAACAATGAAACTACAAGAAGAACTGTAGTAGAGAAGAGCACAGAACATTTAGGCTATCAGCAACTTCATATATGCAACACAAGACAAGAAAAACTTAAGGAGACTTTTGAAGAGAAAAGTGTTTAAAACTGCTCATGTATTTGTAGGCAGAATGATGAGAAGCAGTAGAAAAAGCCTGGCTGTACTTAAATGAGGAGCATGATGGAAGCTGCCAGCACAGGCTGGTGGTCTGCACCAGTATTTGTGATAATGAATTAGAGATGACAGCAAGGGTGGAAGATGGACTAATCGTCCTCAGAGCAACAGTGATAAGCTTGTACTGTTTTACAATATAAAGAAAGACAACCAGAAAATGGATGGACAGAGAAGAATAGAAGAATAACATGACGAAATAAAACTGATTAGAAAATTATATGGTATCAGCACTCAGTGGATAGACATGAAGCAAGACTCTATTTGTCTACATGAGAGACGAACTTGTAAAAGCGATTGATAGATAAGCTGACATCCTGGTGTATTAGGCTCACTCTCATTTTCTCTATAAACAATGAATAACCACCAAATATCCAAACTTTCTGTATTGAGCATGTCTGGAATAGAGTTAACGTTCACCATGGCAGCCTTCGAAGAGCTGTTTGTACTGGCAGGTAGCAAGGGGTTGATAACACACCGGTACTCTTCCTACTGCTGAGCACAGGGCTGACTCTCAAACCCCTTCTCCAAGACTAGCAGGCTGCAGAACAGCAAGAGCTTGAGAGGGGGCATAGGCAGGACAACTGATCCAAACTGACCAAAGGGATAGTCCATACCATATGATGTCATGTTCATTAATAGAAGCTGAGAGAAAAGAGGAAGGCCTGGAGGGGGCATTTGTTATAGAGATATTTGTCCTCCAAAGTAACTGTAATTCATACTCAATCCCCAGTTCTTAGGAAATGGCTGGACTCTGCCTGCTGGTGGGAAATAAGAGAATAAATAATTTTGCTCTGCTTTGTTTCTTGTTTCCTTTACTTTTGTTCATTATACTGCCTTTTTCCCTGATCCATGAGTTTTTTAACCTTTTCTGCCCCCATCCTGCTGAGAAGGGGGAGTGAGATAACAGCTGAGTGGGCACATGGCAGCCAGCCAAGGTCAATCTGCTTTATTTTCATTGCTCCTTTTTTCCTTATTTATTATTTCTGTAGAAAAAGTCTTACATGAATAATCATAACTTTAAGAATCAGTCTTGTAAATTCCTCTCATCTCTGATATTATTTTTAAGGATGTCTCAGTTTTCCCCACTAGCATTTTTACAAGCAACATTATTTTCCATATTAAATTACTTAATGGGATCATTCAGGAATGACAATCCTTTGAAGACTAAATCTTAAAAGAAGAGAAATTGTTACTGTAGCTGTGCCACTGCAAATGATTAGAAAATTCTGTAGCTGAAGAGGAGAACAACATAGATGTCTTGCCCCAAAAGCTATCCAAGGAATTTTTTGGTCTACCTGGATGGGCATTCTTAAATTAGAGAGTGGAATATCTGCTGAGTCAGTGGGCCCCAGATTTCACCCAAACTTGACCAGGAATGAGCAAGGTCTCTCAAACTCCTCCAGGTAAGGGGACACAAGACTGTAGGAAACAGAGTTTACTTAATTCAAGTCTATCTGCTGAGATTCCAGCTGGAAAACTCAGGACATAAATTAGAAGATAAAACCTTCAATGAATAAAAATTAGACATAATTTTGTCTTTCACTGTATTTTAATCTTTATCATAATGAATCATTCAAAAGTCAAAGGAAGAAATGACAGAGAGAGACTGCCAGTTTCATAGAAATTTCCAAGAGAACAAAGAGAATGTTAAATGAAAAATGGGAGGAAAGATTTCCTGCCTTTAAGGTCCCTTTTTGCTATTAAAGGTAATTGAACATTTTTATTATATAAAAATAAAGTCACGTAGAAAATATATACACATAGGATAGATTTTTTCAGCCTGCTTCAGACAAAAAAAAATTCATTTCAAAAATACGAAAATTAAAAACTTGTTATGCCAGTCTTCTTAGAACCTATCTTGTATGGGGTATGTCAAATAAGAGTACAGTAGACACTACAAATGTATCAGGGCAACTCAATAACTTGTTGTGTTATAATGCCCCAAATAATCTCACTGAAGTATACTTAAATCAAAGTACATCATTTCATTGTGGAAAATACAACATTAGATTGCCATAAAAGGATTCAATTTCTTGTCTATTCATTATGAAGGTATATATGCAAGTTTAACAGACAGTAAGAACTGTGAGCTTACAAGAATTTATAGTATAAATTATCATTCTTTAAACCTACCTAAGACAAATCCTAGATCAATACCTTCTCTATTTAGCATATCACCTGGGTTATTTGATGGAACTAGTTTGAGTCTTCATGTAAGAAAAAATCTTTGCATTTTAAATCCTACATAGAATGATACCAACTTATTATTATGCCCATACTTGATTTTTAAATAAAAGAGCTACTTAAACATTCATACATGGAACCTTAAACATTCATACATGGAACAGGTTGTGTTTTCAGAGAAACTTTCCAGAGAAGATAGTTTACAATTTCTTTCTCTCTCTGATATTCTTTATCACTGTGGTTAGAGACTGTCTGTGCTAATCCAAGTATTTAGTTCTCCTTTGGCCTACTGCTGCAATTATATTTAAAGACAAATTTAAGGATATGAAACTGGGTATGCAAACCACCAATTGATTTGTGTATTATGTGTACACACATAATATGTGTATTACGGAGACAATCATTCTTATGTTACCAGAAGCATTATCTTTTAAACATAACAGCTAGTTTCTATGAAAGCACTATAAATCTACCAGCCCGACACTTGAAAAGGCACTAAAGTTTTTGTCAATAAAGTCCTTAAAATACTGTGTGTTCAAGAAACCATTAGAAGTGATACACAATCTATGTGTGAGGATACAAATACGCACTCTTTGCAGAAAAAATTAAAATCCTGTTGCTACTGTAACTATGAACTTAAGAAATGCAGTAGACTGAGGATAGTCTATCATGAAGTAAGTAAAAAAACAACATCCATTGCAATTCTTTTTGAAAATGTGCACGTGATGACAAATTTATTGACATGTGGGAGATGCTATAATTACAGACATTATTAGAGGAAAAATATTGAAATAATTTCTTCAAAGGATATTTTTTTTTGTTTTCAGAGAAACTGCTTCCAATTCCATTACTTTTCCAGGCTTTATTTTGATTCAAATTAGTGCGACTTGATTTGCTAGTTTTAGGATTTAACATATACTTTTATCTTCTACTATCATAGTAGCCATCGTGATAGAAAAGAAACTTGCACAGTAATTAAAAAGTATGCTGTTAAAACAAAGACAGTTTTGGAAGTGTACTTTTAATATGCTTTATATAGGAAGTCTAAATGCCTTCTATAATAAAACCCAAGGAAATAACTGTTTATAACAACATTAAAATAGTATCTCTGAAGCCTAAATTTTCTTTCAGGAGGTAATATATTTACATTAACACAAGTCATGACTGACAATTGATATGCTGTATTTTGTTCTGAGGCTTGAATTAGAATAAAAAATTGTTTTGCACTACAGAAATTATGTCAGAGTGAATTACTTGCCTTTTTTACCCCCCTCTTTTATGTTTCACAGCTTTATGTCATGTCATAACATATCACAAGCTGCGGCTGACAAAGAAGATAAAATACGGTGCCAGCAGAGCAGCCACAGAGCACCTTAAGCCAAGAGTATCAATTACAATGTAAATGTACTGCAATGACAAGCACAATTACACTAAAAACATTTAAGATGGACTAAATGTATGATATTATTTCCTTAGCTACTTTGATAATAATCAAGAATTTTGGTAAACATGTATATTATTATACTTTTATATATTTTAACAGTTTTATATTTCCCCTTGTGATCCCAATGCTGGCATCTGTTACACAGATTAGACAATTTGGATGTAAAATTCTGTAGTGCTCTCTTTATCACTTTCCTTTCATATTGTAAAACATTTCTTTAGGCTACGGAATCATTGCTATCTAAGGCTTACATGTTGAAAAGTACTTGAGAAGGTCATCCAGACCAGCCTCCTGCCCTGAACAGCTCCACTTAGATCAGGTTGCTTTGGGCCTTATATGATTTTTGTTTTAATATGTCCTTGATAGAGATCCAACAGCCTCTGTGGGCAACCTGTGTCAGTATCGGACCACAGTCAGGGTCAATTCCTTTCTCCTTTATATCTAACCAACCCTTACTGTCTCCAAGTTGGTTTTGTTGACTCTTGTCCTACTACTGTGCACCTTCTAGAGGAGGCTGATTCTGTTTATTCTGTACTTTTCCACCAGGTACCTCTATACAGAAATTATCGCTCCCCTCTCCCTTCCATGACTATGTCACAGACAATCTTGTACTTGCAGAGCTCAAAAGTAGATGTGGTACTCCAGGCACAGTCTTATAAATGCCAGAGGGGAAGAATTATTTTCCTCAGCTCTCTGAATACTTGCTAATACCGCCCAAGAGAAAGCACAACCAAGGAGGAACCCTCATCTCTAAATCTTATTATCTGTTTAGGTGAAAGAGATAATGCTTACAACAGTCTTTAATTCCTGTGGAAGCACCTTCCTCTCCCAGAGCAACTCACCATTCTACTAAAAGGAGTGTTGCTATGGCTCTTCTTTGCCATAGAAGATGGTAATATTCTTGTTCAATCTCATTTCACACTGTTCATACAGCAAGGTAAGACCTGCAGTAAAAGCACCAGAATGAGATCAACAATAAATGATGCACAAGTTTGACAACTACTGCTTACAACAAAACAGCACAAAGATTTTGTTTCCTTTAAGATTCTGCCTTGTTACTCTTTGCTGAAATGCACTTCTCCCAGGACATAGTGTATCCACTTAGTAAAATGGATTGTGCAAAATGGGCACCAGTGGCTTGTAGCACAGCTTGGGGCCCAAGGCCCATGGCAGCAGCATGATAACTGCATAAATAAAGACACTGCTGAGATGTCACAATAACAGTGGGTGACTGAGGGAGCCATGAATAACATACACGTGTTCCTGAGCTGGTTTTGTGTCACTAGTTTGTGTTGCTGTAGGAAAGCAGCTGATAAATTATTGATTGCACAATGATGAATATTGACAAAAATAGGAATGAGAAAGTATGACCTATGAGCTTCTCTCAGGCTATCACAAAACAGTCTACAGATAAAGATAGGTAAAGAAATCTTATTGCCTTGAAAAGGAATCAGCCAATTCTTAAATTTACTGCTACACTGAGAGTTGCTAAGGGAAGGACCAAACTGTTGAATATCCCTGTTTGAATATCCAAAGGTCACTGAGGGAAACCGTAAGACATCCAGATGCATATTATAAGATAAAAGCTGTGCTGAAGCAGGAACCACATATTTTATGAAATATAGGAAGAACTTATTAAAATAAATGCACCTAAACCCCCACAATTCTGTGGCTGTTTACAGACTCTCTCCCTTTCTGCTGCTGCCTCACTGTCCTATACTTGTGTTGTGTTCCCTATCTTAGCATCTTCATCTTCAACGTAAAAGTAAAAAAAAAAAACCATGGTGAGAGAATAATTGCAGTATCTGCTGTGGCATTGCTATCTCACTTTTCATCTAACCTACCTATTTAAATTGTATGGGGTTTTATTTATTTGCTTGTTTGCTTTTTAAGTAACCTTAATCCAGCAAAAGAATGATTACCATCCATTATATACTTTTAAAATTTCTAGTTTAGTTTACTTTGGAAAGAGGACAAGCTTATACAAATACTATTAATTTTTAGGGCACTAGCTGGAAGTATTATGTTTCCAATATAATACATGGGCTATGTGATTCCATGGTTTGTGGAATGAATTTGATTAATTGCTATAGTTTATGTTGTTTTTACTTCAAGCGCAAAAAATAAACCCCTTTGTTTCATCGGCAGTTTTTATCTTAGTAATTCTGTAAGTTCTAAAGTATACGTTTCTAAGGAAGTATTAAGGACATACCTGTTGTTATGTTTCCAATTTTAAAAATAAAACACTATTTTTGTGAATATTTATGCCCGTAAGTGACAGCTCAGCGTCCTCTGACCCGTGCTCCCTTGCTCTGAAATATGGCTTCTAGTCTGAGGTGACAAGTTCACCAATGGCAAGGATTACAGAACATCTATTTAAGTATTCTCCATTGATTCCTCTCAAAATCATATTCTAGCATTTTTGCAGTGTTCACTT
This sequence comes from Oriolus oriolus, assembly GCA_013400235.1. NCBI lineage: Eukaryota > Metazoa > Chordata > Aves > Passeriformes > Corvidae > Oriolus > Oriolus oriolus. The sequence goes on from VXBT01002043.1 coordinate 192,192, forward strand.
GTCATGTAAGACTCCTGAAAGTCAAGAGTCTGAGAATAGCAGTACTTAGGAATGTTTTTCTATACGCACCTGAATGGTTATTTAGAAATTCTATTTATAGAAAGAGTTATTTAAAAATAAAATTATGAAGCTTAAATTGAAACAGATATAATAAAGGAATACACTACACTGAAACTTCTAAAATGGCAAAAAATTTCTAATGGTATCTACATCTATCCACAGTATTCTTGAACAAGCCAATTTAAATTTTAAGTAATCAGAAGTGACACTGCAAGTTGCATCTCTGTTATGCCTGTCAGACGCTCTTATATGTGATCAAGAGGGCAATTCAAATTTACAGAAGACAGAGTTTCTGAAGAATCTGGTGAAAAGTATCTTATTTGAACTTTCTGACAGTACAAAGGAGAACAAGCCTGAATAAAAGGAAGCCTTACTAACTTGGGCATAGTCTGACTCTGCCAGCCAGTGGCCAGCTTACTAATAATTTCCATAATTAACAGGTTGGATCTATAAGATGCTGATTTTTATACAACTCTCACAGAGGGATAATACTGATGTGATCAATAAGGTAGCCATTACTGTAATCAGATAAAGATCTAATGCATTGCTTCTAGGCAATAGAAGTCAGTGTAATGTCAGTGCAATTTTGCTTGTTCCAAGAAATATCCTACATCAATTTCATGCAAAATTGACAGCTGAAAAACAAGGAAATCTCTTGCAGTCACATAGTCAAGGATTATGTTACCTATCCCTCCTTGATAAATTTTAAGAGAAAATTCATTGCACTCATTCTACCTAGCTTGTCAGTCTAATTTGGGGACGAAAAATGTAACATGGTGATTTCAATTGTCATCAAATTATACCAAATTTCAGAAGACAAATGCTATGATTAACAGATGAAATAAGACAACTCTGCTTGAGGAGGATTGACATTACTCTGTGTGGGAGAAACAAGAAATTGTTCTATTGCATAAATACATGCATGTGATTCTGCAGTGCAGGAGAACAATGTTTTTGAATTTGTGATCACTGACCATTTCACAAAAAACTTATGAGATTATTTCTGGCACATATGGATAAGCAATATCAGTTTGTGCAAGCACTACATGGTCTGTGGGGCAAAGATCATGTATTATTTTTATCAATTCACAAAAATTCTTACCAATTCAAAGAGTAAGCCTTGTGAAATGATAACTATCTTTGAGCACTGATGGGCACAAAATGTCAACACTTCTGTCAATCGCCAAAGTATTAAAAAAAACCCCAACCAGCCATGCAGTGAATGCTAGTCAACAGCATGAACATCTTGGTTCAACATAAACTCAGAATTTTTAAGAGACGTATAATGAAAACCACTGAGTAGTTCTGTGTACTCAGGGGTTTTGGTGGTTGCTGTGTCTACAGTATGCCTACTTTATTTTTTGAACAGTCCTTTCATGCTGTTCCATGCAAGTTTTACATATGTTGACAGTGATGGCCAAAGACGTTCTTATGCAGAACTATAAATATGCCAGGTTTGATCTTTCTTCAGCTCAAGAGACACCTAGAAGAAGGCAAAATTTCATTTTATAGAAATTCTCTTGACAGCCAACCTCACACTATGAACAGAACAAAACTTTAAGGTGAGAATTTGACAAACTGCCATGAATGAACAAAACTTCAAGGCTTCAGGTTCTTGTCTGCAATGTCTCCCTCACTGCCTGGTGTTCAGATGACAGCTTGAGATACTCTATTTTAATGAAGTTTCATGCTAGTGAAATGAGATAATTGCAGATATGGGAATACAGTATATACAATTAAAGGTTTCAGTGACATGCTGTGACACTGTTTAAAAAAAACTTGCAACACTTAAACTATAATAGGACTTCTGAAACATGTTTATATTGACACAGTTCAGAAGAGAATTCTGTCTGTTATTTCCTTAATGCCTTCAAGTCCCTCCAGACTTCCATTAAAAGTAGGTAACAATGAAGCTCTTTGTCCACAATAAACAAGTTTTGCATTAGAAAATAGAAGCCAAGAGAGTTTGAATGTTTCTGATAACAACTAAGATAGTCATTCAAGGTCTCCTAGGAAGAAATTCGCACAAATATCAAGATTAGTGTTTAAAATACTTTTTCTGATGTATCATAAATATGATTACAACAACCATTCCCAAAGCAGTTCCACATGCATATAGAACTAGAGAGGTACTTCATGCATCATGCCATGCCCCAGAAACAGCAACAGACTCCCAGTGTTAGAATAATATTACATCTAGAAGTGTTAGAAATCTATGAAAGGCAAAACTGAACAATGCTGAATTTCTCTGTGTGCTCTTTGTAAGGCCTTGTGTATTACTGGTTTATTACAAAAGAGTGATAAGAGTTGTGTTACAGACTCACTCCTAAGGTCAAAATAGTAACATATGCTGTAAGGAGCTAAAGAGCACAGGTGCCTGTCTCAAACACTGTTCAGGCCACAGAAGGACCATGAGATCCATGAGATAAGCACAGCAGGGAGTGACAGGATGGCATGAACTCCATGCCTGGCAGAGGTGAGATCTGGTCAGCTCATCCTGGTTAACACATCTGGGCAGAAATTGCCACTGTGGCAAACTGTGTAAAGCAACTGCTCGGACACTTATTGCTGGTCAAAGATTACCCCAAGTTATGGGACCAATGGCATCTGCAACCACCAATGAACACCAAAGCCCCCCCAGATATGTCTGCATGGATACCTGGAACCTGGTGCTTAAGTTAAGCCAGCATAGAGAGAACTTGAGATGAGATAAAGGTGGTACTATTGTCCAGGTGTTATCTCAGACCTAGGGGGAGGTTAACAAAACTGGAAGAGAAGAACACATTACTGATATTGGACACAAAGAATACAGATTTTATGGACCACAAGGAAAGACAAAGCAGCAACTGTGCTGCATCAGCTCTGATTGCGTACAAGATAATTCTGGCAGGGTATCATAAACCACCAACTCAAGAAACCCACCAACTAAAAAGGAAAGAAAGACTGAGTATGTGGACTAGTTAGCACTAGAAAAAAGAGAATAACTTAACCAATAGAATAAGAGAACTGTGTAGCCAATGAGCATTAATTCATTTGTTTGCTAAAATGTATAAATGGTGAAAAGTTTTGGACAGCCTCAGGATCCCCACGACTGAGAAGCCCAGGGTGAAGAGAGACTATCAAGACACCACTGGATTCACAGGTGGTGACTATGTTCTACTTGAGCTCTTTCTCTCCTCTCTTTTTTTATTCTTTCTTTCTGTCTCTCTACCTCACATTCATTGTTAAAAAAGATCTGTATTACTGACTTAGGCATATGGTCTTGTTTGCACCTTAATTTGGGCAGAGGCATCTCTCAATAATTAATTATTAACATATGCTTTCATATAAAATAGATCTTCCTACAAACTATACAAGTGCATGTAGTGATAGCACAAGGAGCAAACTGAAAGAGAATAGGTTTAAACTAGATATTAGGAAGAAATTCTTTGCCGTGAGGGTGATGAGGCACTGGGGCACGTTGCCCAAAGAAGATCCAGATGCCCCATCCCTGGAAGTGCTCAGTGGTGACTTCAGCAACCTGGTCGACTGGAAGGTGTCTCTGCCCATGGCAGGGGGGTTGAAATGTGATTTTAAAGTCACTTCCAACCCAAATTGTTCTATTACTCTATGACTATTCTTCCTTTTCTTGAAAATATATAGATATATCATCCTCTCTAATTTTTAAAGTTCAACTTAATCTGTAGAATCGATCATCCATCTATCTATCTATCTTTCTCTGGATCATTGCTCGACTTATAAATATTAGTTCATTTATACTTAATCCTGCACATCATTTTCCAATACTTGGATCCATTTTCAGGTTCTTATATTTTTGTTAAACTTCATACACGAAGGCTGAAACTTTCCATGGTAGATATTTACCTCATCATATCATACTTCATTATTTATTTTTGAAGTAGCAACGATAAGAAACCATTCTCATTAGTGCAATGAAGAAATGCTATTTACACTTTTTATTGTTGTTTAGCTTGTTCACAGCTGCTTCACTGGTGCTGTACTGGTTTGAATTTTAACACACAGTTGTCAGTCTGTCAGGAACATACCCTTTCTCATTCCCCTGGAGAATAGTACCTGCCTGCTTGCTGGTGCAGCTAAGGCTGCCAGAGGAGCACACAGTTCCACCCTCCCAGGCTCCTTGTGCACTCTCTCCTTCTTGCAAAAATGAATGTTAAGAGATGGTGGAAACAGACTACAGTTAATAGTACTCCTAAACACAAAAAGATTTGACTCCAAACTAAAAATTGTGATGTGTGAGCATCAGTATAGCCCACCAGTCAGGTCAGTCACTGTCAGTCTCACAAATATTTCACAGTTCTTACAGTGGTCTAAGTTTTGAAATGCATAATTTTCCTGACTCTTTTTAGAAAATATACGAAAAAGGTCACAAAACCAAAGTTCACAAAATTTTAGAAGACTGGAATTAAAATTGTCTGTCCAATTCTAATGGGCATTTTTCTCAGGATTCAAGAGTCAATTCTCTTCAGATTCTTGTTGTTCTATACTTAGAACTGGGCACCTTCAAGGAACGGAACAATGACTGCACACTGAGGTATTTGCTTACAGTAGGGAAGATGCAGGAAAAAAACCTCTCACAAAACAGAGAAAATGCATTACAGCCATGAGCAGCTGCACTTCTCCCCATAGAAGTAGGTGCTGTCTTCTCTTTCAGAATTTCTGTTCAATGGTTAACAACCTTTTCTCCCAGTACTGCCTTTCATAAATGACCATCATTTTGATGTTGCATCTCTTTAAATGACCAAAATACAGAATTCATTGACAAAGCTTAGTGAGCACCCATGAATATCACAAAAGTGGCTCAAAATTACTAATATTATACAAATGGTAAATTATGTGAAAAAAATTAAGCTTTTGTCATTTTAGATTAAGATTCAAAATTTCTGGATGTTTTGAACAATTTTTACCTTGTCTTGTGCCATTTCGCCACCTGGCAAAGGGAGATAATTTTTCATCTCTCTCCTGGAAAGGAATTTTCAAGATGAATAAAGGCTTGCAAAGAAAAGTCCACCTGTTATTTCATAGGCAGTTCAATATAGAGATGATATGAAGTAAAGTACGACATGGCAATAAAGAATGAATGATGACATAAAATTAAATTCAGCTTCAAATAACTCTTAGAACATTGTTCTTTCCACATAGTCACAATTCCTGTAGAAAAAAAATGGTACTATAGATCCCCTGCACACACACCCCTATGGTAAAAGATAGATTACATGAAAAAATTTCTCATCTGCTAAAACATCTGAATATTTGAATTATATATGCTAATTACATTATCATATCATTAATCAGATAATTAATGTATGTATGAGCTTGTTAAAATTAAGTCAAACACTCCTCCATGTTGCATGTTTCTTGTTTTTCTCCTTCTAGATATTTTTCTTTCTTCTTCCCACTAACTTTCATTGCTCTTTTCTGGACCGGAATCTTATGAAGAGCATTCTGGTAAAGTACTGTAAAAAAATTACGGCAACAGAAGTTTTTAGGCTTCAAAAAAATGTTATTGCTTCTCCAATTCATAGCATTGGTGAAAGCAGCTGAAAATCACAATTGCCTCTTTCTGATACAGGTGATATTAAAATCCCCTGTCAACACACTATCTAATTTCAACTTCATGCCTTTCAGTATTATTTCTTTCTGTATTTTTTCCCAGTCTTTGGATTTATGATTTTTTAAACCAGCTGCACAATATTTGCACACGTCAAATCAATGCCTATACTTGTAACTCCTAACCTTATTTCCATGTTTGTAATCTGAAATAGAACTGGCTTGTGATTTTACGGGTGAGATATATTATCACCTATACATTCTAAAATTTCCCAAAACCACAGTAGCTAATCCATAGCTTAAAATTCTGATTGTATTTTTAACAGGATTAATGAGTTTGAAAAAAAAAGAGTGTCTGTCCCATCTGCCTGAAAACAAACGTTGTTGTGAGAACTGAAAAAGCAGCAGAAATTCAGTATTTTTACTGCTTCAAAAATATCTGGTATTTGATAGGCTCCTATCTACCTGGAGCTAGAAAAAGGGGCAGATATTTTAATTATTTTTATGTTCTATTTTTATTCATGCAGGAAGGAAAATTCAGCAGCCCAGTATTTAGTAACAGAGCGATGAAAAGGATGTTAGGATGTTAGCTTATTGTCTCAAAACCAGCAGTCACTGAACAGTCACTAATTCTACACACACATATATGTATACAGGTCTTAGAAAACAAATGAAACATCAATTTTTAGCTCTTATCTGGAGAAGATTTAACACATTCATAATTTTTAGAATGTGCATACTGTAACTGCATTCAATCTGAGAGCTCAACACGTCTCCAAAAGCATCTGCAGGAACAGATGCCTACATAATTTTATAGAGTTCCTGCATGCAAAACACTACATAAATCGTGTGAATCTCTTCACAGAATCTGCTGAGAACATTAGGCTAGGTAATATAGCTGTAGGATTTGCCAATGTCAAAAAAACCCTTAGAAATGGATTTCACTTTGCATTTTCTGCATTTGTATAGACTACACATATTTATAGTGGGTCTGTGTTTATGTATACAAACACATGCTTACAAAGAAAAGAAAAACATCAGAATTACTTTGTATCCATATATTGGTTGTATATAGCTCTCTCAGACAAAGATAGGGAGGAAACTGCATTTAGAAAGCACAGTGGTATCAGTAAGGGTTATCACTTTCACTGATATCAGATAAAAAGGAATTTTCTGCTTTGTGCTGGGCTTCAGGAGAAGGAAACGATAAATATGCATGTGTAAGCAAAACAGTTCATGTTACCAGCAAATGCAGCAGACCTTCAAACGGGTTTCATTTTTAAGTTCCTTCTTTTGATCTACTTTTATTTCCCCCAAATATTCACTTTTGCAGTAAAAAACAGTATAGGTCATTTCTGAAACAACATTTTAAAGTTTAGAGCCAAATACCTTTAATAAGGTCATCTATTTCCCTTATCTTTGAAATAATTCTGAACATCCTCCTTCCTGGAACACTGATAATATTTAAAACCTACTTATTTTAAACTTCAAATGTAGTGTTCAAATTGCTCCTGCTATAATATTGCAGCATTGAGTTGCCTAATAAAGTGGCAGAATAAGCAAGCCACACACAGTGACTGACCTGCTAATCCCATGAAAATGAAAGAACCTCTGAAGGCAAAATACGACAAAGTCTAATTTTTTCTCTCACTTCAACTGGATTAGAAGAAAATCAGGCTGAAAGAACAACATTGAACTTGCAGAATTAGAGCTTGATTTACCCCTTCTTTTGTGGAATCACGTGTGTCTGTCCTGAAAAAACTTAAAATGTTCATGGCATCAGAGCAGTGGTACATAAGACTGATTCGAGTGTAAGTAATAGCTCAGAACACAAAAAGGCAGAGTCTGTTCTAAGGCAGGGGATAATTAGGAAATTATTAATTTCCATGAGTGATTTCCAGCTGTTGCATATCATCCACTGCCCTGCAAAAGCCTGGCAGAGAGTTTCCCAAGGAGCTCTCCTTGTGGCACAAGGTGGCCAGTGTGGAGCTGTGGCCACGCACCACAGCACAGGCACACTCGGTCCCACAGCCACAGAGGGGCTCGCAGCAGAACGCATGCCCAGCAGCAATCCTGCCTGTTCGCCATCCCTTGGGTCCAAATGGGAGAAAACCAAAAACTTGCCCTAGAAAACCAAAAAAATATGTCTGTGGAAAAAGTTTTCACCTCTGGAAAACACATTGAAACAAAATTTAAATAAAGACAGAGCAAGGTTTTTGAGGGAATAATGTCATAGGACTGACCGACTGGCTGACTGCCAGCTTCATGAATCTAAAACGTTAAAAATTCTCTGTTTTCTGACTGTGGTTTGTTCAATCTTTAAACAAAGTACACCTGCTAACTTAAAATCAACAACTAAAAGTTTAACACTAAAGATGCGGATTTTGAGGAGAAAGGACGTTTAAAATAAAACGTGAATTGGAAGGTTAAGAGGTCAATGAAGTATACTGAAGATCTGAAACTAAAATTCAAGCCATAGAGAAAACTGAGGCTGGATGAGGAAAGGACATGCTTGTCTGAAACAATAAATAAAATCACAATTATCACTAAAAATCTATTTAAATTTGAAATTACTTTCCCATAATATAGCTGAATTTAATTGACTATAAAAAATTTGTCTTCATCTCTGGTATTGATTGCCTGTTTCTGAAAATGCTAACCATGTCTTCTGAGGAAGATGAAACTCCTGAATTTTGAGAGAGCAGTAAACACCATTTAAGTAGTAGAAAGCAATCTTTTGTTGGCTAATTCACATAAAAAACCAGCTGGGATTAAGGAGTTAGGCTAAGCACTATTATGATGGCCTCTGATAATGATGTCTTGTGAATCTTCGCTGACTTGCTTTTATTTACTTAAACTTTTCTTATTTTCTGTATCTCCACCCCATGTGTTGACTCACACCTCCATGAGTTTTTGTGAGTTTCTGAACTTAACCAAATGAACCTACTCTAGCAGGTGCTGAGGGTTGCAAGGCTGTGCTCCTCTGGTGCACAGCAATTACACCGGTGTTCCATGACATGGAGATGAATCCTCATCCTGGTGCAGCAGCACATCTCCTTAGAAGAATACAAAACACTACACTCATCACTTCATACATAGGATTATGAGAAATTTTAGGAGAAAAATGCACTTTTTTTTTTTTTTTTTCTATTAACATTTTCAAATATATTCTGTCACTTCGGGGCAGATCACCAGGCACAGAGACTGCTTTGTCAGTCTCCTAGTTTGTGCTACAGCTAGTGTGGGAGATGGAAGTGGATCCCATCTGGGAAATGAAAGGAGGGATTCAGACAGTTCTATTTTCTATTTTGCTATTTTAAAAAGAGCACAAATGTTAAAAGGCTGCTGATGGCAACCTCTTTACTTATACATCAAGAAAGTGAGCTTGTGCTCTGTAGCAAGAACAAGGCACCTTTAGGGATACATCCACAGGTGTGCACTTTATGTTTCCTAAATTATAACTCTCATGTCAGGTGCAGACTACTCCCCTGTCCTACCAGAGGGTATTGTCTCCCTGATCAGCAGCTTCTGAACAACAGAAAGATGTCTGTAGGACATGACCCAGATGGTTTCACTACTAACATACAGTGAGTGATGGGTCATCACGTATTTATAATTTGTTTCTTCTACTGTGATAGGCCCGGTACCACTTCCTGCAGGATACACCCACTTTACAACAGCTACCATCATGTTGAAAAGTTAGGTTCTCCAGATTGAAACAGTGGGAATGTCTCTCACCTCAGGAACATGATTAATGAAAGCAGAGGTCTCAGCAGAAGGAACAGAAAACTGTGCTATGTTGTCACAACTACCACAAGTGGTAACAAATTACTGGTGGTATTCAGGGCTCAGCTCAATTTTAATGCATCATGTGTGCACAAACTAGAGAAGTGTTACACATGCTAGATAAGTTACACATGCTAAAAAAGTTGATGGGAAAATACACATAGAAGTGTCTGAAACATATGTGTCATCCACAATTGTCCCACTAGTGTTATTCAGCGCTGATTCAGCCAGTCTGCTTTAGAAACAGCTGTGCAGGGCCAATGGCCAGGGAGAAATAAAGCTTTCATTAGACAGGATCACCACAGAAACAGCATAGTCTCATTGCTTTTATAAGATTTGAAAAAGGGAAAGTCTTTCCAAAGAGAGTTTTGAGAAGGAAACCTTGTTGTTTGACTGTCAGAGCTGGTAAACTAGAAACACCTTCCTTTGGCACATAGAACTAGTTTAATAATTTAAGTTGTATGTCCAAAATGAGATTCTATTACAAAAGAGTCCTCTCACACTTTAAGACTATTTTAATTTATATTTCCTTTTACCTGCTTTGGGCATCTATGGGAAGTTTTACCTGCTGTACCCTACTACTGATAATGCAAAAGACTGTGCTAAGCAGCTTTGATAGAGCTGCCATCTGAGTTGGCCTCTAGCTCACCAAGTCTGTTTTTGTTCGGTACAGCACTCACACTGGGCAGAAGCTGACAAATGACCCATTAGTACTGATCATCATGGATCTACTGGTGCAAGAACCATGCTTCCAATCTCATGAAAATAGTCAAGTTAAAGATACCTATCCCAAGAACATTAAGGACACAACATGCATCAAGTCAATAACCTTACGCATTACAGATCACCAAATTTTTCACTTCTATATGCAGAAGATTTTTTTTCTAATTGAAAACAAGACATGTAAGGAGCTTCAGGTAATAAAATGATATGAAATATTCAGCCATAATACAAAAGGATGCCTATATAGAAAATACCTGATCATTAAGTAGAAAACTATACAAAAGTGGATATAGAATGCCAAATTACAGAAACCAACATGTCATCATTGGTATATCAACAAATATCACTAACTATATCTTTAATGAGAGCTTTCAATATTTTCTGTCAAAAGAATATTATATGCTTTTTTATCCATGCAGTCATCTGCCAATATGCTACAGTTTCCTGAGTTATGACAAGTCACTTGTCTCTCCATGGGGCAAAAAAAGTGAAGTGAAAATACTCAGATGAATTTGAAAAAAGAAAACATTTCCATTCTGGAGATCAAAGCCTGTTTAGTCTTAAAAATGGTTCTTCGTAATTTTTCAGTACTGAGCAGCAAAAAGGAAAACCTCTAAGAGCAATCTTCCATGAAGCACACAAAACCAATCACAAATTGCTTCTTGGGAAGATTCATGTGAGTATAATACCCCATCAGGCCTTTGTCACCCTGTCCACAGAGCCTCCCTTGAAAAACCACTACATATACACATGCACCTGTAGAAATCCAGTGCCTGAGAATGCAGTTTCATAGCAAAGTAGATGCTGAGGTAAGCCAAACCCACAAGTGAAACAGTGGTGCTGCTGTGAAACAGTGGGCACCCAGAGTACCTCCCATATAGCAAATATGTAGATGCACTACACAGGTAATAAAATAAAGCATGGCTGACTCTGTCCCTCTTGTGAGGTCTGGGGAGATTTCATCATACACCTGTTTTCACTGAAAAGTATATCCATTTACAGACAAATCCCTTAAATACGACACAGAGTCTATAGAAAAAGCAGTGCTTTGTGCAGTTCCCCTGACTCTTCCCCCTAAAGAACAAAGTGCATACACTCTTAAAAACTGTACACTGAAATATTTCAAGACTTTTTAAAATTATTTTTTATGTTAATTAATGTTTTTCTTAATTATTTTTAAAATTAATAGCTTGCTCTCTCTTGCATTTTGAAGGTTCAACACTAGATACTCACGGGTGTTTTCCAAAAGGCAAACTCCATAAAGGACTATCCAGTTGCAAAATGGCTTCTACCTCCCACTCTTATCAACGTGACTGTGACTTCTGGTCACAGTGTAAGATGCTTGAATATCTCCTAGCTTTTACTCCTCAGGGGGAATAACAAGAGACAGGATTTTTTGGGAAGGTGACAGTTTGTTTCAGTGCCATCGAGAGCAATGAGATGCAGCAGTCACTTCAGAAGGAAACTTGCACAGTTCTTGGAACAGAAAGTTCATGCAATTCCTCTAAAGATAGATAAATTAAGTTGCAAACATCTAGAAGCCCAATATGACTGTGTAAGTAAAACTATTTATTTTCAGTAATTCTCCACTGCACTCAACTTGACTGAGCACTTCCTTTTTTCCACCCAAGTAGTCTAAGAAACACTGCCAAGTATGCATACATATAACCTGTGCATGTGACAGTGCATATATGGAAAGAAATAAGGTTTGGCTGCTTCACTCCCACATTATATCATTTTGTCACCTGGTTCATGGAGTGGCTTGAACATCTTCAAGTTCCAGAACAATTATTTCATTTGCCTATCTCCCTCAGGTATCCAGGCCAGCACTGAATACCTCCCTGCACACCAGTGCATATCTGCAGCCATTAAAGACCTTTAGCTCTTCCTAGTCCTTGGGAGGGTGACTTCAAAATGTGTTTTCTTCTTTCTTTCCCAAGACTGCTGTCAGAGTGTTAAATAAGAACAGATGAGCTAGAGGAAAAGGATAGATATAGCAATGTATATGTTAACAATATTGAAAAGGAACACACAGTGTCTTAGAGAGATATTGTGGTTGTGGAAGAAAAATGAGGGACTGACAGTAAAGAGGTAGAGAGATATTTGAGAATGTACTTCAGTTACTTTAATGCTATTTTGGTAAAACAGAATAGCTGTGAATGCAGTTTAGCTGATGACTATAATCTACTCAACCTGCACTGTTTGGTGTTATAAAACAGAACACTGTTGATGTTAGATCTGCCGTAAGGTTGACGAACAAGTTAATCATTTAGAATTAGGCTTTAGTGAATTAGGTTTCTGCTGTCTTCAAATAAACTGCAGTGTGACTCACTAAGTCTCATGGTTTGAGGACAGAATGCCAGGAACTGATGAACACTTAAGCACCAATTAAACTCAGGTATTTCTATTAGCAAGTTAATTTTTGTCCATGATATACTCACTTTTATTTTACAGGTGCCTCCATAGTTACTCATCTAGGGAGAAACCTAAAATTATCTCAAAATGCTTTTCTCAAGAATGGCAGAATACATTTCAGGGAAAAAAAAAATCTGTATTCCAATAGCATCTAAAAGCTCCCACCGAGACTAGAGTAATAGTGTAAGCATTGTGCAACTGTAAAACAAAAGGCAACCAGTAGAATATATATTTTTTAAATTTAAACAAACAAGACTGAAGAAAGATAATAAACCCATTCTTCAAAGCAAAGTTTACTTAGATTACACAGTAGTTTGTGACATTAGGGAACAAAGGTGTGGAACAGAAATCAAAATCTTCTAATTCCCAGTGTACGTCATTATCTAAAACCAAAAGTTGCTCCTCTTTAAAACCAAAGAAATTAGTACCCAAGTCTGTATCTTAAGTGCATAAATAAATAAATAAATATTTTTTTTAAAATTAAACACTTTTTCATTGTGTATGTCCTTTAACAGCCTATTTCCATGATGGTCAGCTTTCATTAATTTTGACAGTTGTAAATATAATTGCATGAAATGCATAGCATTGGAAGAAAATATATAGAAAACAATATTATATTACCAATTATTTATTCAAAAATGCTCTTGGAATCAGAATAGTTTTTTTAATTAGGAATAACTATAAAATTAATTAAATTGTAATTTTCATACATGTTTCTAGTCACAGAAACTGAGATATATTTATCCATCTATATATCCACATAGATACTTGGTTACTCTTTTTCTACAAAAAGGCCTTAGAAGAAAAAAAAATACATTTCTTACAACTAATTTTATTTTTTTTTTTAGTCAGTGATGGATACCCTTCAGTAACTATGTGATTGTTTGCTTTGTCACATACTCACTTCCACAGCCAATAAATATTTAGTTATCTTTTTCTTAAGAAAACAAACATCACTGATGCTGCCCATTTGTGTCTGCATATGTTAAGAGGAGTATCTGCTTAATTCAGTCATGGTTTTTCCTTTTATTGGTAAGAAGATTTGTCAAAAACATTTACAGAGGACTGTAAATAGAGTTTTCAATTCTTTGTTGTTTGATTTAGTTCAAAAGGATGATGCTGACAGTGGGATGTCAGACATCGGCCAATGTCAGCCAACGTCAGACATTTTGGCAACTCCTGTTGCAAGGGGGTTTTGCTTTAGCATCAGTATCTCTCAGTTGGCTTGAATTAATTTCTTTGTGGGGTGGGCATTCCTGTCATATCTAATGTCTTTATTATTGTTTCGTATGGGATTTGTCTACAGAATTACTGTGTGACCTTTATATTTAATTTAAAGTGCTACAATAAAACACAAAATGACATGAAAGGTAACTAAAATTTTCCTCAGTGACATAAAACCAACAAAATTTTCATTTACTGATGGAAGAAAACAAATCAATGGAAGATTAAAACTTCAAATGGAGGTGTTACACACAGATGCAAGCTGAAATGCTTGTTGATATATGGACTTCACTTGCTCTCTTCCTTCGGTCGTGAAAAGATCTGCTGGTTGTGTGAGAAGTTTGGTCACAAAACCATGCAGAGAAAGGCTGAAAACATTCAGCATCCAGAGAGGGACTTATTAACTACTGCAGTACAGAAAGTGGTGTAACTTCTAAGAAAAACAGTGCATTATTGGGAAATGCAGGGCTACACAAGAGATCTCTAAAATTCCTATGTCTGCCAATAATCAATATTTTTTTTACTGTTACAATAACTATAAGCTCTGTTAATGGAAAATAGTCCATTTAAGCACTCTTCAGACTGGCACTAGAGAAATGATATTTTGTTGGACAAGTTTTCCATTTGGATAGCTTTGAAAATAATTTATTCACAGTAAAATTTCCTCAACCTCTGAATTACTGTCTGCTTATTACTCTGTTTGCCAGGATTTGAAAAGTTCTTTGCCTATGTTCTCTCTCTCTTCAACCTCTATTTAACCAATGTATTAATCCCATCCATTTTAGCTGCTTAAACATGGGATTTTCTGACCACCTCTGCTACTAAGAATTTCATTCTCCTTTGCATGATTATTGCACATTTCTTGTCAGTTTAGGACAAGATATTCATATTTTTCCAAGCTGATTGTGTGTGGATGCAAATTTATTTCCTAGAGAATGGGGAAAGAGGATATACAATACTTAAAAAACATCATATTGGTTTACTCATGTAGGAAAATGGTGTATGAGACATTCTTGCTCTTGTCTTATGAAAAAAAAAAGTTTATTGTGCTAATGTACCATCCCAGCTACCTACAAGTTTTGACGGAATATGTCATTCCATTTCCTTCACAGTCTAATTGCCATGGCTAATGGTGGTTACTCCATCAGTTTCATAGCCCCTCAGCTGCTGCCTCTCCCCCTTCCTACTCCAGTGGAAGTGCCTGTGAGAGATGACATCTGGAAGACATCTCAGTAACTAGGAGTGATTCACCTTTTCCTTCTTTTTTCATCTCTACAGCTCCTTTCTGTGGCTCTCAATACACTGCAGGACTTCCTGTATCTGGATTTCACCCCATAGCTTCTTGGAGATGATGATTTGGACACAGGATGTTTTTCATTCTCCTTCATAGATTCTTGGTATAATTTAGGACTGAACACTTGAAATTGGATGGGTACTTAGTCCCCCAGTATTTTTACTTTGTTTCAAGACAATTTGCTGTTATGCTCAACCAGAAACAGAAGCACAGGAAAATTGCAAGACATTCTCCATGATTCTTGAGTTCTGCAGAAAGTCTAGACTAGCCCTACCACTTAGAATTTTACTTTCCTCATTATAGTCTATTAAGATCAGATTAATTGGTTTTTTTACCTGGTCCAAAAGCACATGGAGTGAAAATTGACTTTCCACCTGCTTCCTAATTTTTATGAGACATCTAGGTTCAGGAGAGTATTAAAAAAGCTACTAATAAGGTCCTGCATGGTTTCTCATCACAGATACCAGTGCTTTTCATGGTATGCAAGTCTATCATACTGAGCCATTAAATTCCTAACTCTGGTTTTAAATGTCAAGCTGGAGATGGAAAGTTTTTGTTCTAATGATCTAATAAGAGCTTCTCATAATAGTTTTCATATGTGTATAAATAGATCAACGAATATCAAGGATAATTTGAGATAAGTTAATGCAAATCACATAATTATTGACATGTAGTTTGACTGCATGAAACTCAGCCTCAACTAATGTGAAGTATTTCTGAATTTTTGTGGAATCAGTACGTTTACTCAGCAGCATGAACTGAGTTCTTAAATTGAAGAATAGGAACTATTTCGTTCCACTGAATCAAGAGAGAGGGCTCAGGAATGCAAGCTGTATTTCCACTCTACTATGGTAGACACTCCACTATGGCAGGGCGAGTGCCCAGAATATCCAATTATTATTCTTTGTACCTTAGTTTTCCCAACACACAAAACAAAAAGACTATTGACTTCTTGGTATACTGTGAGATATCCTGGCTAGAAAGAACTAAAAAGATTGGGTAAAAATCAGATGAGATCATACAGTTTAAAAATTCTCATCCATATTGCTGTCACCAGATCAGCTGACTCACTCTTATACTTGCATGTTTTCCTCCGTAATAATACTGTAAGAATTTACTGTATTTCAGACTTCATTTATTTCTGGCAGTGCAAAAATGTTTTACTATTTACATTTTTCTATAACTCCTCATTATTTATTGATTTCTGTCATTGAATGTTGCAATTTTTGAAAATCTATAACTAGCATAAGTGCGTAAACTAGTATTTTCCATGTGTTGTAATGGAATATGAATCAGTTAAATGGAGTAATTTTGTATTTGAGTCCAATCAGCTATTCCTAGTTTTCACAGTATCAAAAGTATATCTAGAAATGCTGATATATTTTCCTAGCAAAATGCAATCATTTCATAACATGTTATTGATAACTTATTCACTACAGAACTTTAAGCTACTAAGTTTTTCAAACCCATCTATTTGAGAAAAAAGTGATCTACTCTTACACATACTGGGAATTATCGCATTTTTGGCAGTGAAGCTTTGGAAAGGAAACATTCTCATTGTCAGAGGTTGTGTTTGAAAAGAGTTTGGAAGGAATTATTAGGCAGGGATATGAAGGAGAAGAGTTATTCCTCGAAGTCAAAGAAGGAGAAAATCCCTGTTCTTACCATCTGCAACAAAAGTCACACACTTAGGACTTTATTTGAAGTAGAGTCCTTGAATAAGGCAGATGTTACTCTAAACAGAGTCAAGTGCCTTTAAAAATACCTTGGCTCAACTACCTGAATTACTGAGATTAGTGGCCTATGGAGTAAATAAAGAAATAAATGGTTTCTATGTCAGTTTTTACATTTTTTGAAAATTAGAAACAACAAATACATCACCAATCACAAAAATATAGTCTTAGAAAACAGATTAGAATAAAATAAAACTATGATGAAAGGTCACCATTACACTTAGATTAATATTTCAGAGGACTTAATCATTTGTTCGCTAAAGATGAAGGTTTTTTCCTGTGCTACTATATTCTTTCTTACATCTCACTGATAGCTAACATCTATTGATTCCTTTCCACCTCCTCATACACAGTAGCTCAATGCTTACAAAGGTATAATAGCCAAACGTGGCTGTTTAGAAATTAGAATCTAAGATGATAATAAATAATTCCTTAATGCTTCCATTCCTTACCTACAGTATTCACCTTCCATGCTGGAACTCATTTTCCTTGAGGAAAGCAAGTGTTGTTAGGATAAACTGAAAAAGAATCATTGCTGCCTCTAAGTTCGCTTGCTGTTTGAACATGGAATCTTCCTTCTCAAAAGGAGAAGATTGAAAATTCCCAGTATTTTCTCTTTGGGGGAGGATGCTTTGGGATTCATTATATATCAGTGAGATACAGAACATCCCAGGCAAAGTGAGAAGAGAGTAGGACAATAGCAGCCGCCTTTCTCAGAAAATTGGTCTGGTTGACACAAAAAAATGGTGAATCAGCCCTTAGGATGTACGGTCTGTGCAGAAAAAGATGTGATTCAAATCAGATTAGATTTCTGCCCTTTACAGTTACAGAGTGTTTCTCACTCTGATTTAGAAAATACAGACATAGACTAAAGAAAACTTGAATAGTGTATGTGTTTCAGATAGGATCTTTGTGTCCCAGTCGCCTTTGTAATTCATCTAGAAACCTCTGAATCTCATAAGCCATTGCCACAGTTTAAGCCCAGCAGGCAGCTAAGCCCCACACAGCCTCTCACTCATTCTGCCTTTGTGGAATGGGGGAGGAAATAGGAAAAGTCTTGTGGGTTGAGATAAAGACAGTTTAATAGGCAAAGTAAAACCTTCATGCACAAGCAAGGCAAAACAAGGAGATCATTCACCACCTCCCATGGTGTTCAGCAGGCAGGTGTTCAGCCATCCTCAGGAAAGCAGGGCTCCATTCCATGTTATGATGACTTGGGAAGACAAACATCATCACTCTGAATGTGTCCCCTGCCTTCCTTCTTCCCCTGATACGTATGCTAAGCATGACACCATATGGTATGGAATGTCCCTTTGGTCAGCTGGGTCAGCTGTCCCAGCCTTCTCCTGTCCCCTGTTCATGTGCACCCACAGCCTCCTTGCTGGTGGGGGCTGGGGTGAGGGGCAGAAAAGCCCTTGGCTCTGGGCAAACCCTGCTCAGCTATGGTGGAAGCATCCCTGTGTTATCAACCCTGTTTTCAACACAAATCCAAGATACAGCCCCATACCAGCTACTGTGAAGAAACTGAATTCTACCCTAGACAAAACCAGCACACCCATGTACAAGAAGCAGTGAAAAACATGAAACAGATTTCTAAAACTGATGGACTTTTCTGTGAAGGAGGTAAGACTTGAATCAAGTATTAAAAGCTCAAAACCTCAGCTAACACAGTTAGACAAACCAATTACTAGGACTTCTTAAGACTAATTGTACTAAATACTGGAGCAGTGGCATGAAACTGGTCTTTTTTGCTTTTAGGATCGCTATCAGCATGACATGAATGCTCAATTTTGCTATATTCATTTGAAAACTCAACAGCTGTGCAATTTTTGTCTCTATGAAGGCAGTATTAGAGCAGCATAAAGGTATCAAGACAAACATCTGTTCAACTGCACATATATCTGTCTTGAAGATTTGTTAATTTCTGTGTTTCTTAATAAATCTTCATTTAAGGATGCCAAACAATTTCAAAAATGTAAATTGCACATAATAAAAAGTCTGTAAGGTATAAAAGTACTACATGTATTTCACAAGGGAAAAACAGATGCAAGAATAAGAGGTTTGCCCAGTCTCAAATAATATATTTAAAGAAATGCTACCAACTCCTTTGGCCTCCTGGACAAAGTCTCAGACAGTCTACCCTTAATCCAATGAAATCATGGTTGAATTCCATGTATTGGAATATAAATGTATTTAGAGAATTCAAAGCTGGACAGTTGGGCAGTGCTATTATATCTTAGAGTATTTAAATTGTTTAGGAAAAGTGCTGCAGTTTTTCTGGCCAGTCCCCATTTTGTAACCAGTGAAACTTAATGTTTCTCCTTGAGCTCCTATCAACTAGGTATAATTGAGATTTATTAATTTACTATAAATATTTAGCTATGCTACTAATTCAAGATTCATTTAATAGTTGGGAGAAATATGCACAAGTTTATTCTACTCCTTCACTGATCATAAAGCTGTACTTACACCACAAAGAGCAGACAGGAAACATTCTGTGCTATACAGACATTTGACATCTTTTATTTAGCATGGCTAATATTTATGTAGAAATCTTGAGGAACAGTATCAGCCAATTGAACTAAAGCAGAAAGGCTTCGGAAGGGAACATCTATGAGTGAGGAAATCATCTGAATTCAGACCCAAGATCTGGTTATCTCAAGTAGCCTCTTCTGCCATTTTCTGCCTCTCAGTATCAAGCAACTGTACTCTGATCATTTGCTCTACAATCACACACCCTCTTCTGCAAGTGAGACGCAGACCACAGATGGAAAACACAAAGCATGCTGTTACAGAGGCTACAGCAGCATAGTTATAAAACAGCCATTAGCTGCATTTTACTGGCTGCTTTTCATGCAAGGGAAAAAAAGAGAGTCACATGGTTTATGAGGCAATTTCTGGAACAGAGGCATTAAAAAAAAAAAAAGAAAATATGCCCATGGGTTTGATAGGAAAAAAAATCACTTAAACTGATCTAGGAGTGGAAGTAATACATTTAAAGGAAAGCAGCAGATGGAGAGCGGAATAACATCTCGAGTTAATTTATTTTTGAAGCACACAATGAGTTTTAGGATATAATTGAATTAAAGAGTCAGAGAATGAAATAACCTTTTCTTGTTCTGCATACTGTTCTCACAAAAAACAAGCATAGCAAGTTGCCTGCAATATTTAGAAAAAGCTTCCTAAAATTTATTTTTTTTTACTTAAGGGATCCAGTATAAACCCGCTGGTTGATGAACATGTCTAAGTCTAGCAACAAAATGGCCAGTCACCAGGTGCCTAGATTTCTTCCTTATTTTGGCATCACTAGGATGCAATGCTTGTCGTGCAGGTGTACCAGTTTTATGATCTGCCAGCAACAGTTGCAAGTGAAACGTTTCTTTGATTTGTAAAATAACTGCTTTAAGCGCTTTTCTCTTCAAAACATACATTAAGAAATGCCTGTGGTGCAGTGGCTAATAAGAGTTACAGTCTTCTGTACCTAGACTGGTTTTAATATTAATTCCATGTAATATCTGTGTATAAACAAAACAAGATATTGTTCATATCTGGGCATTCATACAAAAATAAAAATCAGTTTTATTAATACAGTGGCTAATTTCTATTGCTTCATGGAGAATGTCAAGACTACCAAATAAATAATATTCATTTACCTTGTCAGAGGTACTTTCTTTCTTATAATGCAGGTACACACATTACCTACCAGATCATGGTGCATATATTCTCCCCACTGCCCCCAAACATATGCAACTGAAGAAAAACCTCTAGCAAATGCCTGAAAGTTAAATGACAGCAGATTTTAAAAGGTAATACAATGCATTTCATTCAATCAGTGTTAACTTTGCTGCTTTTCAAATTGATCTTTCAGCAAAAGGGATAATCTTAGTAGGTTGTTTTGGATCTGTATCCCTACCAATTGTATTCCTATCATTCATATCAGTAGTGTGAAATTATGCAGTGATAACTGAGAGTTACTCTGTGTAGTCTTTAGAGATCTGCTTGCATGTTCTCAGCATTCAAGACATTGTAATCACAGAACTCTTCCCTCTATTTCTGGACCCTTTTATTTTACAAAATGTCTTACTTTAAGTAGGGCAGTAATGAAAAGTAAGGAAGCAAACAGTTATGAATTCTAATATTAAGTAGGGTTAAGACCCAAATAATATTCAGTTCTACTGCCTTAAGCACTCTGAAAGCCCTAAATCATACTTAGTATCTATGAAGAAAAAAAATACCATTTTAAAAGTGCAGAAAAGCTTATGGGAAATAATTATAGAGTACAGGATACATCATTGTAGTGAGAATGAACAACCTTGCATTAGTGCCATGTTAGATTATGACTTGGTTTGGATAGTAATAAACTAAGAGAGAAAAGAAGAAAACCATCAGGCAAATGTGGACTGATGGTGAGAGAATGTAAAAGAAGGTTTTACAAAACAGCATTATGCCTTTTCTCCTAGTTTGTCAGCTTCAGACTAAGGTGAACTATGAAAGGATGCACAGAGTAGAACAAAGAAAAGTCAAAATGAATAGTCTTTAAATACCTAAAGCATACTTTGGAAAAGGGAAAAGTGAGCATATCACTTCCAACACTCCATGAGTTATGGAAATGCTGGTAGCAGAGATCATTCTGCCTCTGTATCAGACAGATCTCCAAAGACAACATAAATTTTTCTCACATTTGCTTTTACTCCAGGTTGGAATTTTAAAGAGTAAGACACATCCTCCAGGAATTTTGAACTGGCTTATTTAACAGAATGCTTCACTGAGGGCTAGAACATTGCAAGTCCCAAGGCTGATGCCATATTTGACAAGGTTTGTCAGAGCATGGTCTAGAACATAAGTCTTTCAAAACATCTACACAGCTGGTATTCGGACAGCGCACAGCTGACATTTGATGCAGTGTCTGTGTAACAGCTGCATTGACCCTGTAAGAGGTAGGAGATCAAGTATGCTGAGAGAATGTTTCACTGAGGCAACTCACTTTTATTATACTCCAGTTCTCCCGTTTATTTTTGATTAAATTTTACTGTGGGAAAAAATTTAGAACTCCAATATGCAAAGGTATGTCTGGAAGGACAATTAAATTTTATTGAGCTTAAACTGGAATTTTTAAATCCATTAACAGATGAATTGATCCATTTCTACAGTGAGGAGAAAATAAAAAATCTATACCAAAAGGTCCTCATAAAACTGTTAATACCATCTATCTCCCCCATTTTTTTCCCTCCTGGATTTTTACTGCACTCCCACTCCGGTCTAATCTACCTTACTGAAAGAGAAATCTCCCAACCCCCACCCTTTTCCCACCATCCAATTGCCTTTTTTTTTTTTTGGTCTGACAGGGTCTATTTCTGTTCCCCTGAGCTGATCTACAATTCCCTCTCTGCACCGCTTCCCTTGCCTCAGTTCCATGACAGAGTACAGAGAAAAATTTATAGTACAAAGGCCGAGTCAAGGGATTTGCACAGAGATTATGTCCTGGTAACACTTCACACACTTCTGGCTACTAGGTAAGATTGAATTTTATTGTTTCTTAAGAACAACAGGTGCAGTATAGCTACATATCTTTCTCAGTGACACAAATGGTAATGACCTGTAAACCTACATACATAACTGATAATAGCTGTCACATGGTCATGTGATTTTTTTTTTTGTGCAAAATATAATTTTAATCTACTTAAAGATGATATACAGTCCAGAAAAGTGGACTATAGCAAAGGGATCTCATTAAGTATTCCTCCTCAGAAAAGCAAAAATAATTTTACTTCTGTCTGTTCTTTAGTGCATTTACATATTCAGCTATCAATTATAACAAGTGAATGATGCGCTCCAGGCCAGACTGTCCAAGAGAATAAAAATCTGCATACAGCATTGGCATCTCAGAACTGAAGCAAAACTGAATATGGGAAAGGAATGTATCTACCCTCTCTGGAGTTATTGTTTGATAACCTCTTTGGAAAGGTCTGGCTAAGAAGCCACTGAGGATTTCATTGTTTTGTAAGCTTTTACAGCACATTAAGCTATGACTTGGCACCTTCAGGGGCAGAAGTTTACTGGAGCTAGGTTAATTCTTTCACACACTCATGCTCTGCACCTTTTTTGTTTTGTAAGAGATATTTTGTGAGATGAGGTGTGCTGTAGAATCCATTGTAACCTATGCAGCATATCTTCTGATGACAGGTAACTTGTCACTACATGCTTCACTTTCCTTCCCTTGCTACAGACTGGCAGCTTCTGCACACTTTTCATTGTGCAGGTGCTTTCTTTTGGCAGACTTGTTCAGATAATAGAGCAATCCAATCAAAACATCACTGGGAACTCTTGACAGAACATTTGCTGCTTTAGAAACATTTGCACTCGCCATATGGCAAGGGCAGCTTAGGCTATGAAACTGTGATAATTTTGGGTTTTACTCAGGGAGGGCATCTGAGATTTATGATGGCCAGAATTCATTAAGTGTTCACTTACAAACATTTGAGCCATCCAAACATTTGAAACAATTTTGTAGGATAGTTCCAGACCTGAGTAAAGGAAAAGCATTTGGTTTTCACTGCCATTTATATAAGGACCTATCCATTTCAACAACCATTCTGTACCTTACAACCACCAAGCCGTGTTAAAGTGGCACAGCAGCTTTCTATAACAATAGAGCAAAATATAACAGCTTGCAGTACTAGTCATCTTGTTTGCATTTTTTTTAATCGAGCATTTTCAGTGACGTACTTACCAAAACATGAAAAAGAATGATAACATGACAAGCATGATAATGAGGTTGCTTCCTTCATATTTCAAAGGCACTACATATCTTAAATACACCAAACTCTATTTTGCTTGAAAAATAGAAAAGGATAATTTATGTTTACTTGAATTTTTATAATAGAATTCTTTTCTGTATTCCCTGACATGGAAAATATAGATAATACTTACCTTATATCTTTCAATGCCATTATTATGAGATCTCCATAAAAAGTTGCAAAATATGAGCTAGCATAAATTATCAAAAACCAATTAAACACCTATTTCTTGTTAGTTTATTTTATAGCAGATATCATAGCAATAGCATTTTTTACATGATCATGTTTCACTAGCAACAGCAACTTTCATTCCCATTTGCTCTTGAGCCAAGGGAGCTTTTGAAAAATACCTTTAGCCCTTTCCTATGGATACCAGTTTACTCACCATCCAGTGTTCAATATTTTTTTTACTTCAGTTAAAGAGATTCCACTAACAGAAAGAAAAAAGTAACATACAGGCAAACATCCCTAATTTCCAGTTTACTCTTGGAGGGGAAAAAAGAAAAGTAAAGGAGTTCCATGGTCATGCAAGTAATGTAGCAGTATGTTATCAAGACAGTTTTTGGTCCCTTTCATGCTCTCTTTACATGACTGTTTATTTTTTTAATACAAAATTAATTGTGTTTTTATATATATACATACATATATAAAATTGTATTATATATTAATAATTCTCTTTTAATTTGTGTTTCAAAATTTATATTATTCAGTACACTGGTTTGTAAATTAAGTACTTCCTGTTGATGACCATTTCACTTTCCTCAGCATTGGTTCCAATAATTAATTTGATGTCAGAGGACTAATTATCATAATGAAGCAGACCAGAGTTTCTCATTAAAAAAAAAAAAAAAGAAGAATTTTTGAGCTTTCATTTATTTTAATAAGCACAAGAGCAAATGCATGTTACATATGCTCATGTTTACCAAGCAATCCAAAGACTAAAGCTCATCTACTTGAGAGACTACTCTAAAAGATGATGGATTCCAGAGACCATCTTTCTCTTCTTTAGGAAGACATTCTTCACAGAAAGGGTGGTTAGATATCGTGTCTGCCCAGGGAGGTGGTGGAGTCACCATCCCTGAAGGTGCTCAAGGAATGACTGGATGTGGCACTTAGTGCTGCCGTGGTCCAGTGGACAAGATGGTGTTTGGTCATAGACTGGACTCGATGATCTCAGAGGTCCTTTCCAGCCTAACTGATTCCGTAATTCTGTGGTTCTCTATTGACTTGAGTAGTAACTGAATGACATGATTTCTGCCTAGTCCACCCATGAAACGTGTATGGCATTACAAATACACAGAGAGCCCTGTTCCAAAATCTTCTATTAACTGAAAGGAAAAATTGATTAAACATGTGAGGCCTTGGAACACAAAGTGGGAGTAGTGCCTCTTTTGTTTGATCTCTGAGCCAACACTAGGGCAATACTATCAGGCTTAAAAAAAAACCCTAAAAAACCAACTAGCAGGCTGATGAACAGCATATCTATAGCCCAGAACAGAAGCTAATTTTATTCACATTTAAAAGTTAGCAATGATCTTTTGCCCATTGCCAAAGAAAAAGTCAAAATTACAGGGAACTAAATAAATCCACTTCATACCACATGTGCTGGGCTCTGTACCCATAAGGATGCTTCACTGTTTTAGTATCTTTAAGTGCTGAAGTTGACCTATGTTTTTCCAAGTAGGACAGTGCCTGGTAACATCACTGAGAGACTTTGGGCAATTGTATTGCAAAGAGCATGATCCTGGAGACTGATAAGTCCTGAAGTCCCCTGTTGGTATGTATGAATACTGGTGGGTATTCAGATAATGAGTCTAAACTAGGAATTAGAGAAGGGAAATACTATAGTAATAGAGACTGCAGATTGTGTTTTCATGGTCAGGGCTCCACAAAGCTTAGACAAAGGTTTACAAAAATATATTAATCAGCTTAGGCTATTTAGCTTTCTGTGAACTGAACCACTTAGCTCAGACGCCAGGTAGACTAAGATAGTAAAAGGTGGGTTGTTTCTACTCAAACTGATCCTTGGGCCTGAATCTTTATATAGTCCTACTATTCTCCTTCCTCTTAAGAAAAGAAAAAAAAAGAAAAAAAGAAAAAAAAAGAAAAAAAAGAAAAAAAAAGAAAAAAGAAAAAAGAAAAAAAAAGAAAGAAAAAGAAAGAAAAAGAAAGAAAAAGAAAGAAAAAAAAAAGAAAGAAAAGAAAGAAAAGAAAGAAAAGAAAGAAAAGAAAGA
>VXBT01002043.1:218467-238162 GCA_013400235.1 Oriolus oriolus
AAAGAAAAAGAAAAAGGCCTAGTCTTATAATCATCATTTTATGAATTAAAGGGAGTTTTCACTTGGTAGACAATTAAGTCTGAGGGGGGAAAAAGCCCTACAAATTTAAACGAGATTGTAACACTAAAATCTGGACATTCTATTTATATATGTAGTGGAGAATATTTCAGAGATTTTGCCTACAAAGACTATGATAGAACAGTACTCAAAAGTTCTAAAGCATTTAAAAGAAAACGTCTTTCTTTAGATATTCTGCAATGCAAAGAGGTCTATGAGAGCTTTTTATCTTTGCATGTGAAAAAAGTATTATGGTAATGTATACAAGCAGAGTTTGAGGTATTAGTTTGTTATGTAACATCATTTGCTGTTTACTTTCAAATACATATTTTTCCAAATGTTTGGAGACAAATATTTCTTAAAATATTTCTAGGCTGCCTGAACATATCTGAATACTTCAGGACTTAGAGGTCAAGTTATTTATTCCAGATGTATTTAGATGTAATAGTGTGAGAATAAAACCAGCAATTTTCAAAACACCCATTTTTTTTTTTCCCCAAACAGCTACTTGAAAGAACAAGGATACACTGCTCAGTTGAATAATTTTTCTCCTTACATGTTTTATAGAGAGGCTATCTTTCTTTGTACTTTAAATATTGTTACCCTATTTTATTGCATATTGTTAGGAAATTTTTTGTCCAAAACAAGGTATTAAAGGACTTTGGCTTTGAAAAGTTGAATTTCCAAATGGCGAAAATCCCAAACACACCCATTTCAATATGAAATCCTGTTCATATATTCCTATAACATTTCCAAATATTTATTTCCATACTGTTTTCCCAGAGGAGATGAATTATTCACTGCAACCTTCATATGAACTCTTAAGTATTACTATTATGATTCATTATATGAGATCCGTGAAATATTTAGATAGATAGTGAATAATTTTTATTTTTACTTTCATATGACTTTTAACTCTGTCATAAGCGTATCTGAAGTGTCATGCTTTAAATATAATTTAATACTTAGCTGACTTAGAATCTACACCAAATAATCTTCCAATGATCCTAAACAGAAACAAGTTTTAAAATTCTAAAGTAACTTCTAAGTAACCAAGGTACCCATTATCCTCAGTTTAAGGAGGTAGAAGATCTTATTTTTCCTTTTGGACTACCCCAGCTGCAAGTGAAGTAGAGGAATTAAGTGCTTTGCTTAAGAGGACCATTAATTCCTTGCAGTGCTTTGAATGATGTACACTAACAGAGTGAACTTTCAAGAAAGTGTGGCCATGCATAACACAGCAAAGATTAATGTCTGCAGAGGAGATGAAGGTCTTGGGTTTTCCTCAGGGGAGGAATCATTTCCTTACAGTCACAGTTCAAGTTATATGACCAACATACAGAATATGAGATCAGAATGTAATATATATTGGAAAGAAAGCATACACACACATTCAGCTTCAACCACTTGAAATAAGAGCGCAAAAAAAATTAAGCTGCTTCATAACATTATACAGGTGTCCTGCCTGTGTGAGAGTTCTTCTCCAAATCATTCAACCATTTCAAAGGCTATTCTACAGCTATTCATTTTAGAAAGGGCATAGGTATCTTGCTTCAAGTTCCTTAATTTAGATTGCTAAACTTTGATGAGTGAACACATCCACCGTCTCTGACATCAAAATCAATTTCTCACGCTTAAGGATATTAATCTTTATTAGCTTTGTTCACCTTCATTAACTGTATTCAAGTGCAAGAAAACATTCCCGTGGCTTGCCTTCCTCTCTCTCCATCTTTCTCTTATGAAAGAGGATAGTCTTTCATTCAATCCTGCAAGCTGCAGAATTTTATCTAAAAAAGTAATTCTGCACATTAGAGGAATCCACAGCCACCTTCATGACCCATTTTTAAATGCAAGTGGTTTTACAAAGCTCCAGTCATTATGGCACTCTGGAGTCCATAGTACTACTGAAATTAAATGGAAGTTAGGCATTTAAATTATTTGTAATCTCCATTACTGAGTGTTTGCAAGGTAAAGCTATGGTACTCTAGGTTTAACCTCCATAATTCTGTCTAAACTTTAGGAAGCATTCCAGCTCATAGATCAAGCCTTGTTTATGCTGCTCCTTAAGGTTAAGCACATGCTCTGTTAAGCAACATTTAAAGAAATCGAGGCTCCTGATGGGCCAGCCTCTGGTTCTATGTAAATGCACAGGCCAGGTTTACTCTGATGCATCCAAACCCTGTTGGACATAGCAACACATAGATTTGAGTAGTCATTTATAGCAGAAGCAATAAACATTCAGAGACTTCTTTTAAAAACAAGCCTTTATCCCATTCCTGAAAACAAATATCACTGCAAAGCTGTAATACAAGAAGGAAGTATGTCAAAGTCTCATTTAGATCTCCTACAACCACCTTGAAGTATTTATGATCGAAAGTCACAGCAACCAAAAGATATCCAAAAGCTTCCCTTCAACCAAAAATCAGAGAAAGAAAAGATATGCAGATAGAATGACAGCTGTAAGAAGGTGAGGACAGACTGAAAGATAAACAACTCATAAAAACAATCTCTTGATTATATTTTATCGGGTTTTTTATTTTTCACATTTTAGTATTGGACTAGAAACTTTAGGGATTGTCCAGTTTATGACTGCAAGCAATGTTTAATCCAAAAATTTTATAAATATGTATATACAGACCTAAAAATAGAATAGATTATTTGTGTGGGGTTTTTTTTAATACATTGTGATATTTATAACTGTGCAAGAAGAATCATACAGAATAAAGTTTCAAAACAGATATTTTCTCAGAGAAACATATGCCAATATTCGAGATTTATATGATTGGATCATGATGTTTACTTTTAATTAGAAGTGAAATTATGGCATCCAACTGTTTACAGGGGACCTGTACACCTAAAGGATGAAGTTTACTACAGTGCTGGAGCTGTGTTGTCTCAGCTGCTTTTATATTGATTAGCTGTGCTGTCATGGGATGTCAGCCATCTCTTGAATTGTGATTGTGCTTTACATGTACTAATGGGTGAGTCATTAGAAGTTAATTAAAACAAAAAGCTGTTAATATACTTATTACGTCAGTAAGATCTTAAAAATCTGTAAGTGGCTGATAAGGCAAAGAAGGTGTTATGAAATACTGTCAGGTTATACTCTCTTGATCAAATGGAATGTCAAGTTATATATTGCTTCAATAACTATCATCATAACAATAAAATGAATGGGAACACTCCAAAGCAAAAGTAGATGCAAGTCAGTATCTGGATCATGTTCTAAGATCTTGGTCATACCTTCCATGTGTGAGTTAAAAAATATTCCTTTCCCCTCCCACAATTGTCTATTTGAATAATAAGATAATTGTAGCAGGACATACACATACTCCACAGTTAACACTTATAGTAGCTTCTATAATTTCTGAGAACTACCAAATAAAGAAAGACTGCAGAATTTTTCATGGAGTTGTAAGTGTTTAAGAGACACTGGAAATCAACTTTAGAAGACCTTTGTATTTAGCTTTATTCCATATTGTAACTTTTCAACGAAGAAGAACTGAATTGTTTGCCTGAAATCCTTAAATTATGCATGAATAGAAGTTTGAAAATCTTTGCTATCAAGAAAGTAAAATCATGCAGAAAACTCTTCCATATAGGTTGTTGTGGTTTGAAGTCACAGCAGAAGAAAAACCCCTTTTTTCCTGTTAAACAAAATTTTCAATGAACAAACAGCTGAGAGGAAGAACTGAATGATGGTAAGTTTCTGCCTTCATGACTAGTAAAGGAATGTTTTCTAGCCTTTCTTTACCACAGTTTCCCTTTATTTCTAGTAATTCACAGTTATTAAAAAATCCTGATCCCTGTCTTAGCAACTTTTAATCATTGAAGCATAGAATTGTTTGATTTGGAAGAGAAGTCAAACATCACTTGGTTATCACCCCCTCCCAGGAACACCTTCCACTAGACAGGTTGCACGAAATCCTATCCAACCTTGCTTTGAACACCTCCAGGGATGGGGCATCCACAACTTTTCTGGGCAACTTGTTCCAGTGCCTGACCACCCTCATTTTTGAAGAGGTAGCCCCTATTTTTGAAGGGGTAACTACCAGTCACTGGGAACTCCACCAAACTGCCGTGACTTCTCAAATATGGACAGCAGCTCAGCCACTTCCTCCACCAGTTCCCTCAGGACCCACAGAACTGTCTTAGCAGGTTCTGTGGATTTGTGCACTGTCTTGTTTCTTAGATGGTCTCAGACCTGATCTTCTCCTACAGCAGGTGGCTCTTCATTCTCTCAGTCCCTGCCTTTGCCTTCTGTATGTGTGTCTCAGGCACTGCAGCTGGAGCACGTGCCAGTGAAGACTGGGACAAAAAAGTTGTTGAGCACTTCTACCTTCTCCAAATCCCAAAAAAACAGGTCTCTCATTTCCTTGTGAAGTGGGGCCATACTTTCCCTAATCTTCATTTTATCACAGGCATAACCCGTAGGAGCTTTACTTCTTGCCACTGATGCACGTGGCCAGGTTTAATTCTGCCAGGGCATTAGCTTTCCTAACCTGATCCCTGGCTGTTCAGACAATCTCTTGATATTCCTCCCAGGCTACCTGTCCCTGCTTCCACCTTCTGCAGGCTAGCTTTTTGTGTTTGTCCAGGAGACCTTTTTTCCCCTCCATGAACCTCCTGGTCATTTCTCCTGTCTTCCTCTTTGTTGGGATGCATCACTCCTGAACTTGGTGGGGGTGATCCCCGAATATCAACCAGCTTGCTTGGGCTCCTCTTCCCTCCAGGGCTTTATTCCATGCTATTCTATCAAGCAGACTCCTGGAGAGGCCAAAGTTTGCTCTTCTGAAGTCCAGGGTAACGAGTTTGCTGTGCACCCTCCTCACTGCCTTCAGCATCTTGAATTTTGCCCTTTCATGGTTACAGCAGCTGTAATCAGCCACACAATCCCCACAGCGCCTTCTTTGTGAGAACAGGGTCCAGCACAGCACCTCGTTGGCTCCTCTGTCACATGGAGAAGGAACGTATCATCAGTGTGTTCCGAGAACCTCCAACAGATACAGGGGCGAGTCTCTCCTCCTGGCCAGTGGAATGCCTCTCTGCCAAAGAATCACCCTCCCTCCCGCACGTCCTCCCGGGCAAACTGCGTCACCACACACTGGCTGACATGCCATGTCCTGTTTGCACACTCTGCTCCTGGTCGCTCGTGCTCCCCAGCGCTGCACTTTGTGGGCATGGGGGGTGACACCCTTCCTCCTGGCCCCACGCACACCTCGTCATCCACTCACATGAGATCTGCCACTTCCTCGCAGGTCTCAGCACTGCCTGGGGTTTCCCTCAGTCAGGACCACTCCCTTCCCCCACAAGCCGATAGCCCACTCTGCTGCAGACTGTGCCTGCCGTTCAACTTTGCAATTAATGTTTTATTAATAACAGTGTGGTCTACAACTAGAAACCCCAGCATGATGAATATTAATAGTTGGAAAGATGATAAAAATTTCAGAGCTATGCGCATGTGATTCATTAATATGAGGGGATCATCATAAAGGTCTGCTAGACTAAAATTTACAGTTAAAAGGCCTTCTTAAAAAAAAAAAAACTTTCGTAGTGATCAAAACCATCACTTGGTGCATTGATATTCATACTAATTGACATCAGCATAACCCGTGTTCTGCTAGACCTACTGCTTTCTCCCTCTTCACTCAGCTTGACTCTTTGCTAGGTAGATCTTCCACATATAGGCTCTCAGCTTTATATTGATATTTAGCTGGACCAACAAGATCCTTCCCCTCACTGTTCTCCCCAACAATCTACACTGGTTTTTCTGCCTATAAATTAGTTATAAGCATTAGATATAAGCAGGCTTCTAGAATTGTATTTGTTTTAGCTAGATTTGGAATACAGTATGAGCCATCTAAATCTAACCCTAGCTTCTTTGGGTTAAGTTACTATGCAAGAAAACAAAACTTTTAAGGCATCTTTCCCCTCAGACCAAAAACAATCTGAGTATCTGCATCACATTCTACCCGCCCCAATTACAGTAGATGGTGGCTTTGTTTTTCATGTGGAAGATAAGTAAGCATGTTAAGCTTAATTGCATTAGAAAATATGAACCGTGAAATACTGCTAAAAAACAGTTTAAAAAGCTAGTTATGAGAAGTTCT
Source organism: Oriolus oriolus (assembly GCA_013400235.1). Lineage (NCBI taxonomy): Eukaryota > Metazoa > Chordata > Aves > Passeriformes > Corvidae > Oriolus > Oriolus oriolus. The sequence goes on from VXBT01002043.1 coordinate 224,635, forward strand.
GAACTGGACTGCAATTTGAAACGATGTATGTAAATAGAAAAAACATGCCTCTGTAGAATTACCTCTTAGACTTACCTTTCTTTGTACTAAACCTGAGGATTCTTAGGACAATTCCTTGGATTTTAGACATTTCAATTCCTGTAATGTGTGCTTCTTCTGTAATTTTTCCCTAAAACTTTGATTAATGGAATTAAGTATTTACTGCTTTCATTGAAAAGAAGCATTATGCTTTTATAAGTAACAAGTTAAACAAGTGTGAAATTTCAACAGTTCAAGACAAAGTACGGAATACAATAAATATTAAGAGCAAGTCAAACATGACCACATGTTACTTTTGTGCTCCATTGCCATACCTATACTTCTCTTTGTCTCTGAGATAAAGCATGTTCCATTAGGTTGGTATGGAGACATATACTCAAGGAAGTGTTCCAACAAAATCTGTACATTTATCAAACTGCAGAGTGGGACACAATTACCATAATGTATTCTAATACTGATACGCTAGAGCCCTTAGCATCCCTGCTTGAGGTCTTTTCTTCTCATCCTAGCACAGAGAAACAGGGAAAGACAGCTATTTTTGATGAATGCATTTACTATTTTCCCCTAATTTTGAAACAGTGCTTATGCTACATTTTTTTACAGTAAATTTGATGCTAAAATTTACCCTACCACACTCAAACGTCCAAGTACATATTCACATTAGTCAAAAATGCAAAGCTACTGAGGCTCCATGATCTCATAATGTACATGCTTGCCTTGTCTGTTTGTGAGTGCAAAGGGGCTTCCAAGACACTAGTTTTTATTAATAAATATCTATAACACTGTCTCAGTGCATAAGCACCAAGCAAAAAGAAACCTGACCTAAAAATAATTTTTCCCCCAATAAGTAATACGCTCTTGCAGTAAAAAAAAGAAGTATAAAGAATCATAGAATCCTTAGGGTTGGAAAAGGCCTCTCAGATCCTGGAGTTCAACCATCAAGCTAGCACTTCAATTTTCACCACTAAATCATGTCCCCATGTGCTATATCCACATGTTTTTCGAATACCTCCAGGGATGGCGTTTCCACCATTTCTCTGAGCAGCCAGTATCAAGGCTTGACAACAATCTCTACGAAGAAAATTTTCCTAATAGCTAATATAAACCTCCCCTGGCATAACTTCAAGCCACTTCCTCTAGTCCTGTCACTTGCTCCTCTGGAGAAGAGACCAACCCCCACCTCTGTACAACCTCCTTTCAGGTAATTGGAGAGAGCAAAAAGGTCTCGCCTGAGCCTCCTATCTTCCAGGCTACACAATCCCAGCTCCCCGAGCTGCTCCTCATAGGACTGGTGCTCCAGACCCTTCAGCTTCGCTGCCCTTCTCTGGACATGCTCCAGCACCTCAATGTCTTTCTTGCAGTGAGGGGCCCAAAACTGAATTCAAGGTGCAGCTTCACCAGTGCTGAATGCAGAGGGACAATCACTGCCCTCACCCTGCTGGCCACACTATTGCTGATACAGGCCAGGATGCCTGTGGCCTTCTTGGCCACCTGGGCACAGCTGGATCACATTCAGCACCCCCATGTCCTCTTCCACTGGGCAGCTTTCCAGCTACTCTGCCCTCAGCCTGCAGAACTGCCTGGGGTTGTTGAGACCCAAGGGCTGGACCCAGTCCTTCGAAACACGCCAGGTTTAATGGTTGGTAGAATAAGACTAATCTGCTCTTCAACATAAGTAATGGGACAGTTTACATAGAAAAAAAACCACTGACCCCTTCGAGGTCTAGACAGATTACAGAAGTTTCAAAATTATAACCTAATACTGATTTCTGTTGAAAGTTTTCCTAGGCGTTTAACAATCTTCAAAAAATCTGCATCATGTATTTCCTACAGAAAGACAATTTATTTGGATACAGAAGCATGAATATTTCACCTTCTTTTACATTTCATCAATATTAGAGAAATGCAAAAGCTATGCAACTAGGTTAATTTCTGTAACTGAAGTAATATCCATATTACAATATGCTTAAATGAATGGCTGTTTAAACTGCATAAATATTACAGCTCATAAAAATGTCCTGATTAGAAATGTCTATAAATATCACATTTGTTGTTGCAGGTTGTCCTATCATCTTTTTCTTTCTAAATCTGATAGCAGTACCAGAAATTTGGAGTTCGAAAAGTTAGAAGTTATATTGTGATATTGGATTAGCCAGGTGAGATCAAATTATGTGATACCAGTTTAAAGTGCTGAAGCATTCCCTAAAGCAGCTTTCATTTAAGATATTAAATGTCATCATTTTCATACTTCATTGACTCTATAATTCAACAGGGAATAACTTCTTGCACTGCACCAGGTTTCCAGTATCACTTGTGTCTTGATGAGATCTTGTTTACTTCAAAAATTAAACTTAAGTAATGATCTTATTTAATGAAGTACTAAACATAGTAATAAAAATAAAAATATTTGCTTCTTATGTCTCAAAAGCTGTAAATTCCAGTATTTAAACTTTGTTCACTCAGACCTCTTTAATCAGCCAATTAAGAAAATCATTTATTCAACCCAGTCATTTTTGATTACTAAAAAATGGAAATTATTAAATCTACAGTATTTAAAAAAGGCTGACACTGGGGAATTTTTTCATTAAAATGAGATTAAATCATGTTCTGTCATCATAGTTTACTTAGGTGGTTACACGTAGCTAAGAGTTTGATTATTTAAGTCCGAATTTCTAATGTAGGTAAACAGTTGATACTGATGACAGAGAACTACCTGTTCCTACCAATTCCTAGTGCAGTCAAAATCTTTGCATCTCAGACTTATAAACGTTCTTCAGATATCCAAGCCCTCAAACACCATACCAATGAAATCTGGGTGAATAACTCTTTAGAAGCCCTTATCGTAAGTTCCAACCACATCTGACTATGCTGAGGACTACAATAATTATTGATGTGACACATTAAAAGGACAATTTTCCAGACTTTTAAGAATGGGGTGGAGATTGCACTCATTCATGTCTCTTCCATCAGCCTTTCCCAGGATAATTATAACTGAATAATACGATTTTAAAAAATCTGGAAATGTCACAGGTATATACTTCTCCAAGAGACTCCTGGAATATGAGTTTACATGGCTGACAAATGTATAGCTTGAATTAAATAATCCACAAGAACTTTTGGAAGCTCCAGGAAAGAAAAGTGGCTGAGTGGTAAAGTAGTACTAACTTCTTATTATATGCAGTAGTGTAACATTCTTCAAGTCCTGTTCAAGCTCAACACTGAACTCCCAATATGCTAGGTGTCCTGAGTTCCCTCCTCATGACATCTGTGTGGGAAATGAAATCATTAATTAAACTGTGCCAAAACTAGAAGTTCTCAGGTGCAGAACATCCATGGGTCTCCCAAACAATAGTTATCTGTCCCATGTCTCCTTCAAAGGAGTTGCAACCATTGGGGATATTTATGCAACCCACTCTTAAATAAAGGCACAGCCAGTCAAACCAGAAATGTATTTTGCTGACTAGTCTCTCATGCTTTCTTCACGGAAAGAGGAAGACAACTGAAAACAAAGAAAACAGAGATACATGAACTATATTAAATTCGTTAATTAACCAAATTACAACGGTTAAGTGCTCTGCTGTTACCACTTTTCTACTTATTATTTTTTGAATCCTACTGCTTTAACTAAAAAAGTAAGAGCCTTTCCCTCCAATTCTCCTTTCTGTTAAGTTCTAGAGGGAAGAATGAAGAGCCTTTCAGGTAGAGAAGCTTCTCTGCTGGGTGACAGAGCTCTGGTGAGTAGGTAGAGGAGTCCAAGAAAGATCCACTATCTTCGTCTGGATCTGCAACCTACCTTACCTGGGACAGGTCTCATGGGAAAACAAGATGTATGATGTGGACGATTCCCTATCCTCACTTCTCTGGCTGAACACTGACTTTGCCTCAGGGCAAAGAAGGGACTACAAGGATGCCAGTAAGTTGTGTAAGGATGTCATGTGGTTGTGCAGGGAGAAAATTAGATGAGTCAAAGCCCAACTATAACTTAATCTGGCTACTGCCACAAAAGACAGCAAAAATTGTTTCTATAAACACAGTAGAAGACAGAAGGAAGGCTAAGAAGAATGTCCACCCTTTACTGGAGGTGGGGGGAAACATAGTGATGGGGAAGAACACTGAATGGGAGAGTTGATCTGCTGGAGGGTAGGAGGGCTCTGCAGATGAATCTAGACAGGATGGATCAGTGGGCCAAGGCCAACTGTATGAGGTTCAACTAGGCAGAGCACCAGGTCCCGCATTTGGGTTGTAACAACCCCATGCAGTGCTACAGACCTAGGGAAGAGCAGCTGGAAAGCTGTCCTGGGAGAAAACAACCTGATATGGTGGCATCCTGGCCGGTATCAGCAACAGTGTGGCCAGCAGAACCAGGGCAGTGATCATTCCCCTGTACTCAGCACTGGTGAGGCCAGACCTGTAGTCTATGTTAAATTTTGGACTCCTCACTACAAGAACAACATTGAGATGCTGGAGTGTGTCCAGAGAAGGGCAATGGAGCTGGTGAAGAATCTGATATAGAAGTCCTACGAGAAGTGGCTGTGGGAGCTGGGATTGGGAGAAGAGAAGGTTTGGGGAGATCTTATGGCTCCCTACAAATACCATAGGAAAGATGTACTGAGATGGGGGTCAGCCTTTTCTCCTAAGTAACAAATGATCATTTAATTTGCCTGACAATAACTAGTGACTTATTTTAAAAGAGCTGGTATAGCCTAATAAATAACATGGAATGACTGAAACTGCTTTTAAACCTGCATGAAGTGGTCAATAATTTTAAAACATAATTAACAACATAAATGAAATCTCAGATTAGGACTATCTTAATGATTATCAAACATATGACGTTTATCAACAGGCACCAGCACCTCCTACCATTTCTCCCAAGAAGCAAGACCATTGTCGTAGCCCGGGGTTCCCGTGCCCCTCACGTCGGCTCCGCGAGGTCTGCCCGCGTGGGCGCCGCGGCTAGCAGGCAGGCACTAACTCGGAGCGGGCGGGGTCGGGCGCTCCGCCGGCAGCCACGAGTTCGCGGCGCACGGGTCGGGATCGCCGTCTCTGCGCCGCCGCCCTGCCGGGACCGAGCGCCGTGGAAACGCGCTCTCTTCGCGTGTCGGCGCCGCGCCCCGCGCGTCTCCGGGATCCGTAGAAACACGCGCTCCAAGCTCCGCTCCGCCGCCGGGGACGCGAGACCGCGTGAGCCCAAATGCCGCGTGGGGCGGCTCCGCTCACCTTCGGCGGTTTCGCAACCCCGCAGACCCTCGAGACAAAGGAAAGACGCGGGGGGAGATTTCCCCTTCGCTGACCACGGGAGGGTTTTTATTGTAAGTTCGTGGAGGAGAGGAAAAAACCCGACTTCCCCGGACATGCATGGAGTTNGCAGGCAGGCACTAACTCGGAGCGGGCGGGGTCGGGCGCTCCGCCGGCAGCCACGAGTTCGCGGCGCACGGGTCGGGATCGCCGTCTCTGCGCCGCCGCCCTGCCGGGACCGAGCGCCGTGGAAACGCGCTCTCTTCGCGTGTCGGCGCCGCGCCCCGCGCGTCTCCGGGATCCGTAGAAACACGCGCTCCAAGCTCCGCTCCGCCGCCGGGGACGCGAGACCGCGTGAGCCCAAATGCCGCGTGGGGCGGCTCCGCTCACCTTCGGCGGTTTCGCAACCCCGCAGACCCTCGAGACAAAGGAAAGACGGGGGGGGAGTTTTCCCCTTCGCTGACCACGGGAGGGTTTTTATTGTAAGTTCGTGGAGGAGAGGAAAAAACCCGACTTCCCCGGACATGCATGGAGTTTTTATGGGACCGCGGAGAGGGGAGGTGGGATACGGCGCAAGCCAATGGGGAGCAGACGGGAGGGAGGAATCGGGGTACATACAACCAATGGTCTCTGCACCAGGGCGGGGGGACAGCTTGACGTGACAGGATCGCTGATTATTCAGAAGTCTCTAGAATAGGGGGTCCGGGCGACCCCCCGGGCGCGTGGGTTTGAACCTGTGATCAACTCAGGGTCTTCTTTTCGGCCTTAAGTTCCCCCGCCGACCGGCTGCCTACCGGCGGGCTGTGGGGGGGCGGTTTCGGGAGAGACCGGGGTGTCGCCTTGGCGGCGTCCCCCCCATAGACCATAGCCCATATTAATCCTCCAGTTAACTAAGCAATAGATTTTCAGCTTTCAGTGCCGTTACAAAAGTCACATTTTGTTGCAGTTTGATAACAAAAGTGTTCTTTGACATAAGGAAGCAAATAAAACTCCATAATAACATATATTTCTGTATTGAACTGACCACACTGTGCAAGCTGCACAGCATATGCAATCAGAAACATTTTCACTGATTTCTGCATTTTCACAATGACGGGTTCTGTGACCAGTGAAACCTCACCAAAAAGTAACTGTGACAGTCCCAAGGCTTCCCCAGCCAGCTAAAGAGAGATATAAACCTTCCAGTACTTCATTTTTCTATTTAAATTGTACCGTGAGGATGGCATATTTTCCTCAGAAAGTGTTTGATTATTATGAATGCTCTTATTTTTGTTGCAATAACATTAACTTATCTAGATCTACAAACTGTTGAGCTTTACTGGTCGAGTCATCATTCCTTATTTAAGCAGACTTTCTAAATAAAGCTGATTCTGGTGTCAGATGACAGTACGTATAACTAGGCCCCTGCTATAAGTTGAATAAAATAAAAAGATAATGATTCTATTGTCCCACTGGTTAAAAAAAGCTATGATTCTAGGAAGTTTCAAAAATACCATGCTATGAGATAATCCACTACTAATATGGTTTTCAAAAAAAATTTTTTTTCTTTTTTTTAAACCCCACCAATCCATAGAATGGATGCACAAGTAGTATAGCAATGGTAGAAGTCCTGGTAGAACAAGAACTTCTGCATCCTCTGAGAGTAAGGGCTGGTAAATTTAGAATAATTGACTGCATTTTTCTATTTCCTCCTGCACTATGTATGACCATCTTGTACGACCACCTTATTGCACATTGTCATAGGATGGCAGAATAAAGCCATGATTGTCACAGAATTTCAAAAGAGTGAGTAGATACTGAAAAAGGACAAAGTACTCTTAATAATTCAAAGCAGATTAGAAGAGCTGCTATATCTGATGATTCAGGCTTCATTCACCATGTCCTACCTAATTGCAATTACAAGCTCTTTTGTCCTTTGTTGAGCACTACTGAAGGCAGCAATCAGCAAATGAACCCCAAGTTCAGTTCAGATATGCAGTTCTTGTGTTTTTATGCACTTTGAATATGATCATTTTAGACTTCACCAGGACAAAAGAGATGATTGTCAGGAAAAAGAAATATGGTCCACTTAGGAAAATAAAAATACCATAGGATTGTACTGATTGTATTTTAAGATATAGTCCACTCTTCAAATCTTATATTCGTATAAGATTTACTTCATAAAAGGTAAATATATCTAGAGGGGTAAATTAATTTTTTATATATATAAAATAATATGTAAAATAGTTGCTTTTAAAAAATTTTATTAATGAGTTATCTTATATGAGCATGATACTGTTCTTGTGACTTTGAGGTTCAAGTACATAGCCCGGTATTTCACTGCATGCCACAAAGCCTTCAGTGTTTCTAGAAGTCAGTATTAAGCTTGTTCCTCAAATCCTTTTGAGCCCGACCGCGCTTTGTAAAGCGTTTGAAGATATAAATTCAGGACACTCTTACATCAGTAGTGTCTTGTTTTTTACAAAAACTTTAAAAATATTCAGCTTAATCTAAAGTAAGAAGAATGCAAATAAAAGCACTTCTTTAACACAAAACTAAAACCAATTCTAAACACTTATTAAAGACAAATAAGAGTCTATGTATAGCATGCTCACACTAACATTTCATTAAAAATCCTCATGACCTTCCCTACAAAGTCTGTATGATCAGAATTAGGATTGTGTGCTTTAGGCTTACATTATGTTACAGATGATACTTATTTAGGAAACTCTATAAGGCAACAAACCAGTTACTAAGCCATTTTAGCGACCTTCAAGGTATTCTTGCAGGGAAATTGCCAAGGATCTCCCTTCTTAGATCTCCTGCACTGCGGTGGCGTTAACAGTGCTGTTATTTCTAGAGCTGAGCTTTCTCTTGAATTACTCTACCAAGGGCTCCTTACAGATTAAGTCCTTCACTCTAAACCAGTTTTTCCTTCCTCCTGCAACATAGTCTGGTCACCACTTAATTAAAGAAAGAGAGGGCTTTAGTTACAAAAAAGGTTTTCTAGTATTGGAAGTTCCTCTTCTGGATTAAAATAGCAAATCCTTACTTTAAAGCAGGGTAAAACCCTGTTCCTTTTGTTAGTTGCTTGTACTGCTTTAGAGAGAATGCATGTAGCATTGGAATGTATACTCTCCATCACCTGAGGCATTAAAAACTGTGCAAGCATCTTAAGAAATTATTACTAGATCATTACCAGTAAAAACTATGCAGTGTGCAATTGAATTTGGCTGAGCAATTACTCAGCTTCAGTTTTACATGAAGAACATCAGTACACCATTTTCTTCTAGTAAACAACATGGACCATTAATTTTGCCACAGGGAGTAAATTTCAAGTAGAGAGTTGAACTAAAAACCAGTAAATTTATTTGTTACGGTAGTTTTAAATATAATAGTGTTTATACATTGGCTTTATTTCAAGATAACAGCGGCATGCATCAAAAGTTTTATTACTACCACTTAGATGTTTCCATTCTTAAAATTCCTTTTTCAGCCTGGGCAAGGTTTTCAAACCTGTTTGAAAATATTGTTTGCTGGGAAGTAATTTCTTAAAGTTCCAAAGTTCCATCAAAAGGCTAATAAAAATAACGCATGTTTGAAAATCAGTTCACAATCCTTTTCAAAAAATGCCTAGGATTTCTAACAGAAAAGGGCACCTGCTGATGCAAAACCCTGCTTAGTCCTAAAACAGCATCTGTTTTGAAATTGCTACTAAATAGTAGGTGCTCATTCCTGCTTCAAACCAACAGAACAAGAGGTGGTCTCATGGAAGGATCACAAAAAGAAAACTTATATCAGTAATCTTATCTGTGATAGTGCTTAATATGAAGAATTTTATTTCATAAGACTCAGTTGTTTTAACTACCTTTTATCATACAAAAAGCCCCTTGCAAGATAGCGCAAAATATACAGCTACAACACTGAGTAGTCAAGGAATTAATTCATGTTTTAAGAAAAATTAATTACTAGATGAAAATTTCATACTCAACATTACATCTAATTCTATGGTACCGAGTACTTCATCAGAAAATGTGCTTCAGTTGAAAAGTTATTTGTTGAAAAAGGATGTGATAAAGCCTCTTGATCTCAAATATGTCACTAATAGATAATGAAAAGGCTAAAAACAATCTTATACTTTCCTACTTTTCACACCACATTGCAAGTCAGATACACAATAAATAAATTGGTAAGTGTAGAGCAAGGCAGCAGCTTTTGTCTAAGAAGGGTTACTGTCACTACTGGTTTTTCTTGCAGAGATCAGAGCTTCTTATCAGGCGCTTGATAAAGGATCTCAGACACATAGCTCAGGTTTCTGCATAGGCATACTTGGCATTTCATATCTAGCCAGAGGGCAGTGCTAACAAGCGATAATTTCTCACCTGCAGTTGTTACTTCTTTGCATCTTTAACATTTGAAAGGAAACACCTGTTTAACAAAGTGTGCTACTTTTATGTTTTTCTTTTCCAAAATTGTTTTCTAACTATCCAGACATTAAAGGCAAACTCTTCACCATCCATCAAATCACTCATGAATAATGAGGAATTTGTATTTGTCAGTTTAGAAAAAAAATGATATAATTTGCATTTGAATTTTTGTGTGCAGTTTAATGATTTGCAACAGTACAAGGAGAGAGACTTCCAATTCTCTGAAGATCTTGGTTTAAATGCCTACCCTGCCAGTCACTGAGTGCTATGTATGAATATGTATACTTACTCTTGTGTTTCAATCCTCCAGATCACAATGAACACAACTCTTCTTTTCTCCTAAACTTTTCCTTCTTACTTACAAGTCTTTTCAGGATGTAACTATTCTGACCACACACTTCTGAAACTTCACAAACTGATTTCTACCCATGCAGGCATATTTACAGTATGACTTAAAGCCTAGTGGTGAGGAGGGGGAAGGGAAGGGAAGAAAATACAAAATAAAACCCACCAAAACAAAACCAAGAAAACCTTTCCCACATGTAAATTATTCTGATAACCTGAACCACAGTCAAGAGAATGAGATGCAACAGTTGCCAATTAGTTGGCAGGGACATGGTTTGAGTGTTATATACAGAACAAGAAGACAGGTATATGTATCTTGTTTATAAGAAAGAGGTAACAGCAAATATAAAACTGGAAAGTTTGAAGTGAACCAATGATTATGTTTCCTACACTCTGCTGTATAAAATGCCCAGGTGTCAGACACTATTGCATTCAAGCACTTGCATAAATTCAGAAGAGGATTTGGGGAGGGAGAGGGAAGACTGAAACACTTTCAGAGCAGTAGGAATACAAATAGGATTATTTAGTTCCTTTGCTGTTCCAGGTAAATAAATTGTGTCATATTAATTCCCTCTTTTTTGGCTGAGCAATTAGTCCCAAAAGAGTACAAATTCCAGGATAACAACCAAAAATGATCTGCGGTATTGTACAATTACAATTCGCAAATCTCATATACAAAGTGAAGCTGAAATCAGTATAAATAATATGGACTCTCTAACACAGTTGGTTTTGACAGTTTTTGAGGGGGCATCTTATCTCTCTCTCCAATTACCTGAAAGGAGGTTGTGGCCTGGTGGGGGTTGGCCTCTTCTCCCAAGGTGCAAGAAACAGAACAAGAGGAAATAGCCTCAGTTTGTGCCAGGGGAGGTTTAGATTAGATATGACAACAAAGTTTCTTCACAGAAAGTGTTGTCCAGAACTGGAACAGGCTGCCCCCAGAAGCAGTTGAGTCACCATCCCTGGAGGTATTTTAAAGGCACAGAGATGTACGTGGCACTTAGGGACAGAGTTTAATAGTGGACTTGACAGTGCTGGGTTAACACTTGAACTCGATGCTCTTAGAGATCTTTTCCAAGAAAAAAATACAACAAAACAATTCCATAAACAGAATAACTCTCTGAAAACTGCGACTTCTCAATGCTTTGCAACAGTGTGCAAGACTGCACAGCAGAAAGATCCACACTAGTTCTCCACAGTATCTTTCAGAGCTGCAGATGTTAGGGCTGACAAAGACCATGAGATACAGAAGTACTTTTCCTGTCAAAGTTCATTGTCTACAGTACAAGTTACTAGCAAGGCCATTCAGGAAACAGCCCACCAATGCTTCCTTCCTGAATGAAAACACTTCTAACTGCCTTAAGTCTCCCAGTTTGCAGATCAGGAATGAATGGAAAACCTTAAGAATATTTTAAAAATTGGTTTAGGTAGAAATTCGGATCCCTTTCCCTAACACTATGAAGTCTGTATTTCAGTCCATATGTTCTTCCTATGCTCACATTCTAGAAAGGACTATTTCTTACAGTACAGAATTACAAATGTATTTTACTTTTTGGCCGTCTGCAAAGTCACCATGGAAAGACAGGAAACACTGTTTCTAAAGCAAAGCCAGTGTGCTTGTCTTTGAAGCATGGTGTGTGCAGGTATGTTGTAATTTCTATACAGAAATACATCACTTAGAGACCTAAAAAGCATCCAGATCTCTGTTATTAACTACAGTACAAATAATCTAACTATTAAAATTCACAATTATATCTCAATATTTGTGACACACATTTTGTTTAAATGTAAAGAAGTACACATCTCTTGGGAGAAAAGAAGCTGAAGTTAGAAGCAATGGAATGCTTAGGTTGTCTTTTTAATAAAATTATGCATTTACCAAGGTGTTTAATCGTATTTTATTTAAAAAAAAATATTCACGAGATTGATCTTTACTGGAATATTTTTGCAGTCTGAAAGAAAACCAAGTGCTCTTCCTTCAGAGTAATGAAGGCGTGATGAGGAGTCAATGAAAGGAGTGAGATTAATTCTGTTACAACCAGATGATAATTAGGTTTTGTTTACTTAATATGATACCTAAACTGGAGAATAAGTTAATTAGAATGGTTTACAAACAGCGACATGTCCCACACACTGCCTGGAATATAAATGTTGCTGCTGCAAATAAGGATGTATGACTGGCAACACACAATGAAGAATTGGCGGTAGTGTTCTCTGTGAAATAAAAAAAGTAGGGAATGTAAGCCTAACACGTTCCTAGCTAATCAAAACCACAGCAACTCCACTTTCTAACTAATTTCTAAAAAAAAAAAAAACCCAAACAAACCAACCAACCAAAAAAATTTACTGGGATAAAATCAGTAATGTAAGAATTAAAATTTTCAATCAGTTTTTTGGACTTAGCTGCATGTAAATTAAATTTAGAGGGAAAATATTTTTGAGAACCAAGACAGAGACTGGAATCAAATGTCTCTAGCATCCACATACTTAAATATATGAGCACAGATCCTCAGTAATCATGATGATTGCTCATGATTATCTTCATCTCAGGACTAAAAATACTGTGAAGTACCCCAAGTCTATTAGAAAGTAAACATCCTTTTTAAAGCCTCATTTCGCAGTAAGTGGGTATTAAAGACAGTATTTTGCTCATTATTCATTCAGTAGTTAATGGGTTGAAGTGGCCAAACTGAACCAAGTTTTATAAAAGTAGGGGAAGACAAGAGGGCATAAGAGAATCTCATCTTCTATGAATTTTACAAACGAAAGGAATTTCTCTTGCTGAGAAAGTCAGCAGAAATATTTGCACAATAAGGCACAACTCAGTACCTTTCAGTGACAGAATTGGAGCCTTTGTTACGTAAAGACAACACATGGTGTAACTGGTAAATATGAACTATCAGATTCTTAGGCAGTGTAACATTTGTTTCCCACTGCAAATATATTGAACCTTTAATGGTCTACAGATCTTATGAAGATTTGTGTGTTTGTGGTATACAGCTCTAGGGTACAGTCTAAAGCAGCACTGAATTAAAAGAGCAAATGCAGAAATACCTATGTCAATCGAAAAGTAGCTGAACTTGAGCCTTGTCAACACAATCAGATTTCTTGAAAAGCAGGAGATAAATTAGATCATCTGAACTGATAACGCTATCTACCTTACGACAAACATCATCATCTGCTTTAGGAACTCACTTGTCTTCTGCACGTTCCAGCTGAATTTCTCAAATCAATAGGATGGTGTTGTGGTTTGGCACGGCCGGGTTTTGGGTAGCAGGGGGGCTGCAGAGATGGCTCCTGTGAGAAGCTGCTGGAAGCTTCCCACCATGTCTGGCAGAGCCAATGGCTGATGGCTCTGAAGATGGACATGCTGCTGGCCAGAGCCAGGCCAATGAGAGAGGCTGGTAACGCCTCTGTGGTGACATATTGAGAATTGTCATCAAAACAAAAATCACAAGATTTTGCTCTTAGTCAGAGAAGAGGAGGAGGAGGTGAGAATATGT